>VZRZ01007791.1:1676244-1724170 GCA_013398175.1 Climacteris rufus | reverse complement strand
TTTTTTTTTTTTGTTCTGTCAGCCAAACATAATTCAACTTTTAACAGTCTTGGAGTCAGAGCAGCTCCTCTCCTATTTCCTATCTCTCTACCAAGTCATCAGAAGGTAGTAGCTCCATCATCAGTTGTCAGTTTTGGAGGAGCAAGTCCACGTTAGTGTCTTCTCTGAAGCTCACCCCGGAGGACAGGAGGAGAGGCGAGGGCAGCCCTGAGGACCAGAGCCAGCTCTCTGCACACATGGCCACATGTTTGTGCAGCTCTTGGCTGTAGAAGAGAGGCTGGTGGTTCCCACCTCACTAGCAGATCCCTTTGGAAGTGTTCCCTGTGTGAATACTTTCCTAGCAGCCACACTAGGAGCTCCAGGCAGAAGGGTGATCTGTGTGTGGCATGGGGAGGTGTGGTGCTTTGCACGCCCTGCTGTAGGTAAAGCCCGTCTGTAATCACCTCGTAATTATATTGCTTTAGCTCCCAGCGTGTTTTCTTGGAGCCTTAGCCAGAATTTGAGGCTCACTTTCCTATATTCATCTGATAAATGGAGACATAGATTTTTTTTGTTAGGGAGATTGGCTGATTTCCTTCAATCATCTCTTTCTACAATTACCCGTTTCTTAATGATAAGAAATGCCTGACTGATACTTGGTTGGCAATCTAATACAAGGTTGAAAGTATGAACTAGCATGATTATGCTTCCTTAACATTTGTGATCTTTAAAAAAATAATCTTCTTCCCATAATTTTCTCAATTAGAACAAAAAAAAGGTGAAATATTGGCAGGGTTGAGCAAAGGTTGTTCCAGAAAGCATTGCCTTGGGGAATCTGAAGGAGCTCTGTACAGAGAGCTGCTTTCTTCTGTCTCCAGTGGTGGCATTCAGAAGCGCATGGTTTAGGACATGAATATTTTCCTTAGATGTATATTTCATAAAAAAGGTGGAAGCTCTAGCTGAATTCCTGACTTTCTGCCCTGGTTTTCAAGATCAGTATACAACACCTCATATAATTTGAGACCTTACAAGTTCCCACATACCATGATAGCGTGTCCAGATAAAACGTGCAGATGGACATGCAAGCAAATAGAGCAGTGGATTAATTGCTCTGGGTTTTCTTTATGGTGTCATCCACAATTCCTTAAAGCTGCTGTGCATTTACCACAGCTCTTGCCAGAAGTGCTCTCCAGCTGCATTGATGGAACAGCAGTTCCTGCTGTCCGAAGGGAAGTGGTGGCTTTGCTGCCTTTCCCAGGCAGAGCCCCCTCCCCTCCTGCCTGCAGGTCTCACAGGCTTTGTGCAACAGAGCTGCCTAAAGCAGATTGCAGGTCACTTCACCAGTATTAACTCCTGCACTTTTCACACCTCCAGCAGCATGGATTATCCATGCCACAATAAATCTGCTTCTCCAGGTCGTATCTTAAAGGAACGCTCGAGCTGAATGAATCTATCTCTATGGCCAGGAACGGTGAGAGGCAGAAAAGCACTCCACTGGTAATATTTAGTTATCATAATGGACAATGTTTAGTTCCTTTCATCAGTGGAAAACCAGTGGTGTTCAGTTTTTCTCAAGTTGTATGTTCTCTAATTTATAATGCAGTTCGAGAATGCAGCCTGGAAGCCTGTCTTTGCAAATCATGGGTACTCTGGTGAGCTTTCAAAAAACAGACAAACTCGCATTGTGGGACTTACTTGTTTTTTTGTGGACCACAACCCCCATTCCCTGTCCCCCTGTGCCATTGTGGGGGAGGAGGTAGAGAATTTAGGTGTTAAGCCCAGGAAGAAGGGAGGGATGAGGAAAGGTCTTTTAAAGTTTGGGCTGATTTTTCATTACCCTACTCTCACTTGATTGATCATAGATTAAATTAATTTCTCCAAGTTGAGTTTGTTTTGCCTGTGATGGTAACTAGTTAGTGATCTCTGTCTGTCCTTATCTTGACCCATGAGCATTTCAGGAGGGGAGTGATAAGAGAGACTTTGGTGGGCACCTGACATCCAGCCAGGGTCAACCCACCCTCAAAAAAAAATCCCACAGAAACCCACCTCCCATATATATAATACATACATATATATATATATACACACAAACACATATATACACATGTATATATGTACACACATATATATGTATGTATATAAATATATATTCCCTCTTAGGTAGGAACTAAATATTGCAGTTCTGTAGAAACACCGAAAGAAGAAATGGATCTACTTGTTTACTACTTTTTTAATTGAATCTTTTCCCCGGAATAAAATACCTTTCCAGTTATAGAAACAGACAGGAAATGTGGTCCTCACCTTTCTGTGTTGGTATTGTTGATGATCTGGTCAATCTGCATTGAGCTGTGAAAGTATTTTATTCCTTATCAGAACAGGATCTGTAGTGACACATCTCAATTCAGAATATTAGATTTCCCCCAGGCTGGAGACAGGCAATGAGTTATTACTCTGAAAAATGCTTCAAAGTAAAATAAATGACTTTGGAAGCTCTGTGCCTCTTTCTAGCAAGGAGCTGCTGGAGGAGCTGCCAGAGGACTTGGAAGGTGCCCTGCACTGAGGGGCAGTCAGGGAGCTGGGATGGGCCGGCCGGGAGCTCAGTGCTCGGCTTTGCTTTTCGGCACCACTGCATTCCTGGGGAGAACAGATGGCATAAAGTGTTCCTTCAGTGGTGCTGTGATGCAGGAATATGGAAAAATGCCTCATCTAAAACATGGTGCAAGAGAGCAGGGAACTTCAGACCGTTAACCTTCATCCAATCTTGCTCAACTTAGAGATGTGGATTTATTCATAAGCATGTTAAATATCACTAAAATCACATGCAGCATTGTGAAAACCTGAACAGAGTATAGTAATACAGAAAAAAAGGTAATGTATTCATGCATGTTGAAAAAAATAACGAAAAAGGATCAGCACACAATTAAGAACAAATACTGTGCCACAAAAATATTTGTTTTAACCAGATGGTCTTAAGTAATGCAGTCAGAGCTGTGGTCACAGTACATTAGTTTTGTTTCCATAGTAACACTAGTTTGGCAGACTGAGTTATTTAGATCTGCACTGCAGTGTTCATAGCAGTCTAATCCTCACATATATGCTTTTATTGAAATTGAAAATGATACTTAGGTGATCATGCACACTTAAGTGGGTGCAGACATCACGAGAAGACAAATTTCCCCAAAGCAGCAATGTCCACACGTACAAATGGTGTTTATTGTGTAATGTTGGTGTTAATTTTTTACTAAATATGGTGTAAATAGAAACATGTAACTATAAATTTAAATAGAAACACTGGGCTGCCTTTTGGGCTGGTGAGTGTGCTGGAGGTAGCTCTTGAGTGGTAAGGGACAAAGCTTAGCTCCAGCTTTTCTGATCCTGTGAAACTTTAAAACGAGTTAAAAGGAAAATAACTATAATCAGGTAATCATAAGTTATGACATGCATACTGATATGGGTTGAAGAGCTGAATTGTGCAGTGACTTCCAAGCTTTTTCTGTGAAAGGAATCTAATCTAGATATAGTAAATCAAATTATTTGGCATGATAATTTGTATGCTTACAGAATATGCCCCAAATAATTAAGAACAACGGGGATTTGTGAAATTTGGACTCAAACAGTTTTGCCAGATGGCAACAGCCATAATTGTAATATACTGTTTCTTGGAGAAACAGGAATAGGTACCACAGCATTTTGGGACATAGTTTGGACATCCAGGTCAATCTGCAGTTGGAAATACCAGTTTATAGCACAACAGGACTAGCTAACTGTATCTTTTCTAAGCTGGTCAAAGTTTGCACTCTTCAGACATTTAGGAAAGTATTATTTCTTTGAAGCATCAATAGCAAGATGATGGATTTTCTGTACACTGTCACCAAAAGTGACCTTGGCTGTGGGTGCTCCAAACCAGCAATTTTCCTTCTGCCCCTCGGCACTCCAGCAGCACCCTAATTACAGAAGGCCTTGAGGCATTCAGAAGTAGGAAAGGATTCAAAATTGGCTTAACAAGTTTTGACAAAGGCCAATAATCTAGTTAAAAACAAATGGCTTCCCCTTGCAATCACAAGTGGAGCAATCAAATATAACTATATCTTAGTTCTTATTGATCATTAAAATTAAAAGAAAAATGTTGTCTTAAGGTAATGTTATTGTACATGAAGTAGACAAATAGCAAAATTCTTATTTTTAGCAATAGTGTGTTGAGAACTTGTGCAAAAAGAGAACATATTTTACTGTATCAAATGTTGTGCCTGTTGTACTTTCTCCAGGGTAACTGGCTTGCTTTTCATTCAAAGCATTAGTGTCCTGTTATTTTTAAAGTTGTTTTAGGAAAAAATGGTTGTAGGGGGAAGAGTTTAGTACATGATGTGTAATATCCCTCTGCCAGAGCAGGGATGCTGGTCACATCCTTATTTGAATTTGAGAACCCTGGACCAGGCACCATGGGCCCTGTGGAGGGAGAGTTGCATGGTTTGTATGAACTGAGTTTTCCATTAATCTTTGGCAATGCCTCCAACACTGAGATTCTGGGCAGGCAAAGGACTTGTGTGAGGAAGGGTCAGGAATATTTATTTCTGTGATGTCAATCTGTTGTAAACAGAAAAGTGGTTTTTTTTTCCATCCATTGTCATTGTTTTCCATAAAATTAATGTTTTTTTGTAAACTTGGGCCTAGTGGCTGACTTTTTTCTTTGCATTTTGAAAACTGCTCCTTGGAGTTCGTATTGCAAAATTATGTATCTGTGACCAGCATCCTGTAATATAGAAAGTAATTCCAAAGCAAAATGAAGTAAAGATGTAATAAAGGAAAGCATACATAGCTTTTTTCATACCCCACAGTTTGCTTGTGTGTTGCAGCACACACAGAAAATACCATGACACTTTGGAGTCACCTTGAATACACAGAGTGATGAGTTTAAATAATGAACATCAGTTTGGAAATGACGCAAATAGAAATATTTTTATTTCCATTAGAAGAAACACCTGAGAATTCAGTGACTGAAGGAGGTTAGAGGAAACTATTTTGTACTGTTTATTATGGGCTTTTTGCTTTGCCTTTGATGTAACATTCAGTAGTGTTTACAGAAATAGCTTGGCTCACAAATAATTTATGTCCCATTGATCTTCTAGATCATCCTGAACTAAGAAAAAATGTTTGTGGTCAATTTTTCTGCTCCCCATATGGTTTCACTGTTGGGGGTTTTTGCTTAGCAGTGGAAGAGAAGAAATTTGGTTTTCATTTCTGAGTCGGAAGTGTAAGCTAAGGACTGCTTTGCCAGGGCAATAACTATTAGTAACAGATTTTAGAGGAGAGCTGCCTTTCTAGCAATGTTGGGGATGCAGGATGGGTCTCTGCTGGCTGTACACCCTGCCTTCCAGGCAGCTGGAGGTGTTCTGTGACACAGCAGTGATGTGGCTACCCTGCACTCAGGTAGAGTTACCTGACATTTGGCCAGCTCAGGGCAGCAGACTTAGCCAGCCCACCTTCATCTTCAAAAGATATTGGTAGAAGTGCACCAAATGTTTTGCAATTCTGAGCTCTTAACCAGCTTTCATATTTATTCTGGGCAAAGAGCAATCAAAACAAATTTCCACATTCTAAAGGATTGCTTTAAAAGCAAGTAGTGCTGGGAGAAGGTGTGATTATATTTTATTGGTGTAGTGTATGACA
This sequence comes from Climacteris rufus, assembly GCA_013398175.1. Lineage (NCBI taxonomy): Eukaryota > Metazoa > Chordata > Aves > Passeriformes > Climacteridae > Climacteris > Climacteris rufus. The sequence continues at coordinate 1,718,524 of VZRZ01007791.1, read as the reverse complement.
GTATGACAACAAAATACAATTTTAATAATTCTAAATAGAATTCTTTCATTCAATAGGATTTTTCATTAAAAAAAACACTTCAGTAAAATCTATGAAATGAAAATGCATAGTAACAAAGCCAAAAACTTTCTTATAAAATGAACACACACCTGACTGTGCTACTTTCTCCTAAATTGCAAAATCCTGTTATAAATTTTCATTTATATGCTCCAAGTTAGAAAAACAACAACAACAAGAAAATTTATGGGATTTAGAAAGCACAAAATGACCTGAATATAGGTAGCACATAGCCCTAACATAGCCAGGTCCCTTGTGTGCTCTGATCCAATTTCACCCCTATTCCAGTTGCAATGGACTGTTGATACCACCATTAAATCCTGGTGTTTAGATTTAGTGTGTTTTGGTGAAATATGTTTTAATCAGGGAAATGAAGACCCTGTGATTTCTGATTTGTTGCCCCTTCAGGAAGGAAAGGACCAGATCCTACAGGAGGTTAAGCTGGAGGCATGGGGGTTTTGTGATTGATGGCATTTCATTCCTGATCCAGTGCTACAGCAGCAGTCATGAGCTCTGATTTAGACTATACTTATCTCTCCTCCAGCAGACATCTGTGTCTTTTGAACTTGCAGGAATAAATTTACACAGGCATGAACAGGAACTATAGGAGTTTAGGCTGTGCCAAGGTGAGAAGCAGAACTTTAAACTGAGCTGTTTCTTAGGCAAGAGGGCTTTACCACAGCTAAGCCAGCAAAAGAAAGAGACCACCATGTGATATTTGGCACATGTATTAGCTTCTAACACTTTTAAATATACTGACTTGTCCTATCTAACCACGTGAGGTGTCATAGTGCCACACATACATACCATCCATAGCAGCATGCAGGGCAGGAACATTTTCCATGGTGCCTTGATATCTGCTATCAGTTTGGCTGGCAGATACACTCAGACTCAGTTGACAGCAATTAGCTGAAAGACTGAGAGCTGGTAAATGCATCAAAATAGTTCATAACATTTTGTCATTTTAAAGCATCTTCCTGCTATATTTTTACAAACAGGGGAGGAAGTTGTGACAGTCATTTAGACCTTCCTTTGTGCTCTAAATACCAGTGACCTGAGCAATGTGATGGTTTAATTAAACAATGAGGTGGGATATGGAACCAATACCTTGAAGCACTTGAGCTCCACTAATTTTAAGCATGTGAATATTGTGCTTGTACTTGGCTGTTGTCAGCTGAATTGGACTGGCAGGCTGTCAAACTGATAACTGCAGCTACCAGGGTCAGCTGAGGGCTTAAGCATGAGCTTAAGCATCTTCCTCTGCTGGTGCCAGTGCTGGAGCAGGAATACCCTCCTGGAGCGTTATGGCCTCTGTCAGGGTGGCTCTCTTGCAGCTCATGTGTGCTTTTTTCAAGCACTGCAGGTTTAATTCTTTGCACTTGGTCTTCTGCTTCTTGATCTCTTATTATTATTCCAGTGTTGTTGTTTTAAGCTGTGGCCAGTTTCCTGTTCATGGAATGTAAGCACACACCGTTTTGCTGCAGATACATTAGAAAACTTATAAAATCTGTCTTACTTTTAATTCCAAGTTCTTTTTCATCTGCAGTCTGTATAGAGCATTCTTTTACTGTCTTAACTCCTTATCAGTAGTGTTAAATTGCTTCCAGAAGGAAAAGATGCACTATTGAGTAAGTAGGTCAGGGGAGCAGCCAAATGATGGTGTTTCTGCAGAGAGATGATGAGGAGAGTTAGAACTGGAAGTGGGAAGGTGCTCTGAAGAGAGACAGGTGTCCCTGGGCTGGAGGGACGTGTGCTGCCCACAGGAGCTGCTCTGCAGAGCTGTGCTCACGGACAATCTGCTGCCTCCATTTACTGCGCACGTCCAGCTGAGAGATGGACTCGCACACGTTGGCTTTCCTAAAGAGTAGAGGGCTTTTCTACATTTCAATGTACAAAACCTGTTAATGTGCAGCAGTGGAACAAAATTATCTGTGAGAAAGAGTCTCTTACTACCCAAGAGAGCCTCAGTCACTTCTGTAAATTAGTTGTGAGAGTGGAGATAACTCACTTGAATGCACAAGGTGTAACTGCTGGAGGTTTCTGGGAGATGGTAGTGTATTAAAGGTAATTGCTGTCGTGCTACTTTGGCTGATTTTTTTTTTTTTGCTTTCAGAACTCAGGTTGTAGCTTATAGCTTTGTTTTCGAAGTCATTGGCCAAGTGTTGTGTTCTTTATATGTGTTCCATTTGTAGCAATGTAATTTTTATTTGAATTATTTAAAATCTGATGTGTACACAGTGATTGTAAAAAATGGTGTCAACTCAAGTTATTATGATGCTAGACAAATTTTTCCCTTCATTTTTCTTAAAATTTTCCGCCTTGTTGCCCTACTTAGAAAAATATTCCATTTTTTCCCTAAAAAAAATTAAATACAGAAGTTAAAGACTACTAATGTTACCTTGGTGATGCAAGAATAGAAAAACAGAATGGTACTTAGACTAAATCTGTATACTTTAAAAAGCATAGAAAATGTTACAAATTCTTTAAGCAAGTTTCTTTCTCTAGGAAGTTTTTGAACTTTATTTCTAAGCTCTGTGCCAATTAGGACCATCATCTGTGTTTGTGGGATGGGGGAGGTCTGAACTACTTACAAAATCTGCAGAATAGAGCTTTGCAGTTGGCTTAGTTCATATATTTTTTTAAACAGAGGCTGCAGATGGAAGAATACAGTGTTGTAGGCCAGATGTGGCTAAATCTGTATGTGTGACTAAATGTCAATGGATCACTTACATGGTCATAGATTTCAGTATATTCTATAATTAGGTGATAGTTTTTAGACTGTTCCCATTATGGGAGAGATTTCTCCAACCTCGCCAAGGACTTAAAATGCTCCACAAAATGCAGAAGGTTTTATGTTTCACTTGAAAATTCCTTGACTGGAGGTCCAGGGTGAGCAGAATTCGTGCCAAGGCTTTCTGCACCAGGCTGGGCTGGCTGCAGGATCCCTACCCCACACGTGAGCTGAAGGGGTTTGAAAACCATACCATATTTTCATGTTATGAAAAATACTAATCCATGAAGAGCCTGTGGAGAAGTGGTCCTTTTTCACTGTTATCCCATTTTTATCTTGTTTCATATTTAAATTTTAAATACATTTAACTTTTCAACAGTTCATGTCAGAGATTTTAAATAATTACTACATTGAGCTAAAGATGAATTTTTAACCTCTTTTCTTCGGAAGCAAAGAACATGCAAATTTACAGTTATTTTCTGGCCCAGTGCCGAAACATCTCTTTTGTTACCATGAAGGAAAATAGAAAGGTTTGATTAAAACCTTGCTCAGTAATTAAATGTCTGTAGGTTTTTTCCTGTAGACATTGTTCCATTTTGGTGGTACTTGTTGTAAGGCAATGTAATATTTTAATAAATCTCTCAAATGAACCCCCAGACAGTTTTCATGATTTTTATGCTACATTAGCAATTACAGAAATACACTGCAAAAATAATAAATGGCTGTTAATTGCAAGCATTTAATTGGGTAGATTATTAATTTAGCATGAAGGGCAAGTGACGGTCTATATTCTGCTTTCTGTTGCAGAAGTCTTGCATACATATATTTTTAAGTCTGTCAGTGATTTCATTTGGAGTAATGAATGATGTATCTGGTACTTGGATCTTAAACTGCTGTACAAATTTATTAATACACAGCCCTGCTTAGCACTACCTACTCAACATTACCACTGAAAACCTCAGGTCTGAGCACCCTGCAGTAAACTCTCTTGAGTTTAATGATGTTTTAAGCTATGTGATGTGTAAAGCTTGTAGAATAACTTGTATTTAATGGGGCATTCAGGAAGCATGGGGGATTAAGGCTACTTTAATGCAGAAAGAACTGGGAAAAAAATGTGAAAAACATGAGGGAAAAGGCTGTGGAGCAGCGCGTGATTGCTTTGGGGTGGAAGTTGACTCTCCTGAGCTAAAATTAACTAGATCTTTTTCAAGGTTTGCTTACACATGGTTACCCCTTCAAATCTATTTAAGATGTTTTTTGCTGGTGAAAAAGCCACAACGAGTATAGGTGTGTTTCTTCCTGTATTTAGAGCTTGCAAGCAGCAAGTGCTTAGGCTCCGGTTTTAATTTGCTCCACAGAAAAAACATTGATGCTGGATAGAGAGTTTTCTGGGAAGGGTTTTGGAGATGATGGTCCATGGGACCAGCACCACTGGTGAGAGCTGATGCTTTCCAACTTTAACATATGAGACAGAATGATCGTTTTAATCTTTCTTCTCATTCTCCCCAGGCAGCAGCCCCTTCTACCTCAGCTTCCATTCCATCACTGCATGGTGAAAGGTGTCATTTCAGGGCCTTCTTTCTCCTGCTTCTGCCTTTCCTGGCACAGAATCATGCTTTTATTCTGTTTATTTCCTCTTTTATACTTTTTCTTCAGCTCATATAAAGCTGCTGAAGGACTGCTTAATTTCTGTAGGTTTGTGTGCAGGATCCTTCACCCCCTTTGCTGCTGAGACAACCCTTGTGAGGAGCCTCTAGATTTATGTGCATGAATTTATCTGAGCCTCAAGAGAAGAAGAATCCCTTTAAGTTCCCAGTTCTATTTTAAGGAAACAACTGAAAACTGACTTGTTTTAAGGAGAAACCAAGCCCTGGCATGCAGCCTACAGGTTGTGAAGGAAGTTGGAAAGCTCTCTTTACTGAGGAGGCAGCAAATGCTGCCCCTCGACAAGGTGAGCTCTTGCAGGGGCAACAGCAAAATGCTGCATGTCAAACACATGGAAATAAAGCATCAGTGAAGCAAACAGCTACAGAGTATGTATTTATCTGTGAAAGTATGCAAATCTCCCCTCTACATTAACTTCTGGGATGTTTTGCCAAAATACATAACTGGGATTATATATATTTTAACAAAGGCTGTGTAATCACTAAGGGCATCAAGGTTTAGTCAGCTGATGTAGTTAGGTATAACATGCTGCTCTTCAGGATACAAAAGAACTTCTGCTTAGACATCACACTAATTTAATAATGCAGAAACAAGTGCTTGCTAAATCAAGGTGGTAGCTTCTTATATTTTAGGTAGGAATGCTTCCATGCTGACCTTAAAGCATGAGTTCTGTCTCTGTTTGCGGCACTTCTGTTTTAAAATGCATCAGTATGCCAGAATCCTTCAATTTGAGGTTTAGTATTTAAAAAAACCGAAAAAAGTTGAATTTTCTATCAGCTGTTTTTAACTTACATAATTAAAAAAAAAAGGTTGGGAGGTCCAACCTTTTGTGTTTTGTGAGGTCATGTAACAGCAGCATGTACTAAACCAAAACATTTGCAGGAAACCAAGAAGTTTTTGGAGCTGCAAGTCTTTAATGAAAAAAGCATTATTTTGGGGATCTCTGCCTCTAAATGCCACTGCTCTTTGACACTCTTTCCTCCTTCCTTTTTGATGGTGCTAGTAAGAAAACCAGGGCTGTGCTGCCTTTTGAATTTCCCTTTCATCTATGCATGCTGTCTTCTACGTCATACGGGAGTTCTTTGTGTGGCTGGGGCGTACGTGACAGGAGCACTTATTTCTCCTTAATTAGGGACAGGCAGTGGGCGTGAAGGCTCCTTTCGTAGCCTCGAGACTGTCATACACTCCTCCAAACAAATCAGGCAGTCACCTGATACAAAACAACTCCTCTATTTTCATATAAAAATGGATATTTAAGGGATGTTGAGGGGCACAGTGTTCATTATCCCACTGGGAAGGATTATACTTGACAATTGGCTGGGAAGTCTTGGTGGTCAGCAAAGCTGCAGCAAAAGGGTTTGAATTTTTGCAGCTTGGGCAGTGTGTGGTGACTGTCTGAGAAAGCCTCCAGTGCCTGCCTGGCGTGGCTGCTCCGCTATTTATGGACAGCCAAGCTGCAAGTGAGAGCTGCAGCAAGAATTCAGCAGAATGTTGCCAATCCTCTGCAGCGTTACTGGGGTTTTTTTGGTTTGGTGGTTGTTGTTGGTGTTTTCCCCCAAGCTTTAGCCCTTACCTATGCATTTTATGCTTTTTTTTTCCTCACACATCACACTGGTGACTGCAGTGGTGTCAGTGTAGCCCTGGTGAGGCCAGAGCAGGACCAGCCTGTTGAAGGAGAGGAGGAATGTAAAACTCCTGGTAATAAAAATAGCCTGCTTTATATTTTATGTGTAAACTAAACTTTGCTGTTGGAATGGGACATTGCCAGGTATACATTCCATCTGCTTCATGACCTCTGCAGGACTAATGCAAATAACAGTTGACTTCAGATAATTTCATGTTATTTAGGCCTTTAATTTATGTCAGTCAAAAGATAGGAGGACTTTTCTGCCAGCAATAAATTAGTTTCTGGTATTGATTTACTGGTAGTGACATGGAAGAATGAGGAATGACATTTAGTATGGCTATGTCAAAAACTATTATCTTAATATCACAGAGGTCAAATTTTAATAGCAGCTGCCACGCTGCTTCCATGAATAGGGAGTATTTTCCAAAGTGTGGAAAAAACACATGGTATTGCAGGATAATAACTGGTGGGAAATGCTTTTTTTTATACTCCAGCAGCCGTGCTTCTCTCTGGATCAGTTGAGATCACTATGTACCACTCAGAAGAGGTTATTTTCTGTTTCCAGCAGAATTGCTGGATTCTGGACATGCCTTCAAGCCATCTGGCCACATCTCACTGCATTCGAAGAATGCTGCTGGGCACGTTTAACTAGGTCCCCATGCCAGGCTGTTCTGGCTGGGGCTGCTCCTGGGGGGCTCTGGAGGATGGATGCTGCCCTACTGCAGGATACATCATTTCCTCAGAAGGGTGTAACTGGCTTCCAGCTTATATATGTATTTTACTGCCTGTAATCTTTTCACTGGAAATTGTTTTTCTATTCTTATGTGTATCTGGCTTTCTTTTTGAAGATGGGGTTTTTTTATGGTTTGGTTCATGGCATTTTGAAGAAATATGCCTATGGTGTATTCTGTAAAACATTTCATGCATATTAAAAAAAAAAATCCATGAAGGTCTTTTCTGCCACATACTGAAAACTTTGAGTCTGCATGATGTGGTTTGTGGAATGAAGATCCTTTGCTGTGATGCTCAGCCTTTGCAGCCGAGGGGTCTGTGCAAGGCCCATTAATTTTCCATTACTGCAGTGTTAGTAGGTCCCAGGAGTTCTTTTATTGATGGTGGATGTTGACCATTGCTAGTCTTGGATGGAACAATCTCTCCCTTCACAGTATTGTTGTTGAATGTTTCTTCCCTTTTGTCTGTACTTAATACTTCCTTTTATTTTGCTTAATCTATTAATCCTTCAACCCTCTTGCATTTCAGAAAATACACCAAGTTTCCTGTATGTAAAGCTGTTGTGTTGTTTTTTAGGAAGAAAATGCACAAAGCAAAAAACCCCATCTGTCTGACCTAAAGTTATGTAAAGAAAGAAAAATGAAGTTTTGTGTTGCTTTGTGTGTATACTTGACTTTTGCATGGACATCTACAGAAGCAGCTTCCTGAAATTACATAGTCTGTTACATTCTTCAGTATATTCATTTTAGTTACATGAAAGTAAGTTATGCATTCCTACAAGCTTTATGCTTTGTTTATAATTTTGTAGCTCTAGAAATTTAAAATAGATGCTGCACTATGAGTGATCTGATTGTGTTACTTATTTTCTTATCTTTCCTATGACCTTTTACATAAACTGTGTGATTAAAAAGTTAGGGTATCAGTACTTGAATATAGTGTGCTTTTACTAATACATTTTAATACTTTTGTACTTTCTTTAGTTTTATTTATTCTGCCACTGTAATTTGTCAGAAGTTGGACATATTTCTTAGAGCAGACGTCTTTACCTTTATGCATTGGGAGACATTAGGCAGAGTGAGTTCATGTGAGGGGTTTTTCTAAAGTTTCCCAAGGAAGTGGGAATCTACTGCCACTATAGATTCTTCCAAAATGAGTAGCACAACACACACTTGCCAAATAAAACCAAATTTGTGAAGAAAAAGTAATACTTAATATGAAACCTTCTTTAGGAACTGCTTACATTTTAAGGAAGAAAACTAGCTACATAGTTTAAAAGAATGAACTCATGGTTATTCTACATGGAATATAGCTGCATGAATCCAAAAATCCTTGCTATTAGAAGACAAAGCATGCCCCAAAATGTGGCTTTTTCACTATAACACCTCTCCTCAGCTTTATTTCTTATTCTCTGGTTGGCAGATACTCTTGTGCTGCGATTGGTAAATTCAAACAGAATTTATTTCATTTAACTTCAGCTGCTAAATTCAGTCCTAGTCAGTGGATGTGGATTGAATAATCCCTGGAGATTCTTGTTTTATAAACCTGTTTTAGGATCCAGTGAATCACCAGCTGAAAGTGCCTGTCTCTTACTGCTGATTCTAGAGGAAGCATCTATCATTACTGCAGAGCAAATGTCAAGCATATATATGGCTAAAATTAAGTATCATGAATCCAGTGTCAGGACCAAATAAAAAAACCCCCACATCTTCATTTCCAAATTCCAACAGAAGGGAACTGCCCAGAGCACCTCTCCCAGTGGGGGAGCTCTGCCTTTTTCCCTTTGCATGCACATCTCACCAGGCATTTATACTCATTCTTCTACATGTTTATGGTCCGCATAACCATAAAATGATAGATAACATGGCATTGCTGCTTACTGGTGATCTGTGTTGCTTTCATGTTTACAGCCAACCTTTGCTTTCCAGAGTTCCATAAAATAACTTGCTTGGTTCACTCCCATTTAATATAAGTACTTGCTGCTTTCCCAAGGCACTTATTTGGGTGAGATTTTAGTTTTTATGGTGCCGTGTCACCTAATTTTTGATATTGTAAAGGACTGAAAGGAACACTTGAAAGGAGTTGCTAGTACTGTTGGCTTACAAAGATTTTCCCACTCTTTTGTTAGATGGTTGCTTAAATGCCTGTAATAGTTTTGTAAGCACTACATCTTTTTCTGCTTCCCTGTTGGCTGCTTTTCATTTCCAACACAGATATTTCTCCTTCTGCCAGACACCAAAGGTGTAATTGCCCACAGTGGATTCCACAGAGTACTTGAAAAGAGAGGATCATCCCAACAAACTAGTATGAAAGTTCATTTGCTACCAGTGGGCAAATGTCTTCTCTTTGGTCCCTGGTGCTGTATTGCATTCAGTAAACAGTGATAGGGAACAGAATCACCTTCAAATCTTTCTTCTGTCCAGACAATGCATTGTAGTTTGAGGCTCGGAGCATATAAAACCAAACTTTATTGTCTGATTGCAAATTCTGAAACCATTAAACGAAATCTTGTAAAGAAAACAAGTCAACAGCCCCTTTATTTCAAAATTAATTTGAATTTTCTAGTTAACTGTTGTATCAGATTATCTTGATTGAAAAAACCCTGAATCTTAAAAATGACCAAGTCTTGTTAGCATCTCTCATGTCTCCCTCCTGAGAAATGCAGTTATTTGGCTGTGTTTTTGGGTTTCCTCATCTCCCACAGCAGAACTCTCTACAGGATAAATAATGTAAGAGAGAACAACAAAGTGGTGCAGTAGCACATAATATTCGAGGCAGTGATGTGGCAAAGCAGCATTAGTGTTGAATCAAAGTGATGATTTATACCTTTGGAGTAGCTGCTGGTTTGCTGTGCCAGGAGTGTGGCAGTGAGCAGGCAGGGCTGTGCTCGGTGCTGCCCCGTCCTGAGCACTCAGAAATGAACCCCCAGTGTTTCCTGCGCTGTGAAGTGCCCGGCGCGGGGCTCTGAGGCAGTGGGTGCTTGCAGGAACCTGAGTGCTTACCAGGAAAGCTAAAAGCTCTCTGAGCTGGGACTGAAGGCTTTGGGCATGCACAAAATAGCTTGATTCAGGTCTTGAAAGTAAAATAGGTGATTGCATAATGGGCTGTAAATGACTTTGATAACATATCTATAAAGAGTTTGAGATACATTTTAAATTTTTTCTGGAATTACCCCAGGGTAAGTCAAAATGCATTGGATTTCGTTGCTGCACTGTGATGGGAGGTGTTGTGAGTGAGGGCTGGTGCAGTGGTGGCTGGGAGCAGCCCCGTGAGGTGCTGGTTGTGCCTGGGAATGGTCTGCTCACCCGGCTGGCAGCGGAGAGGTTAAATCCCTTCAGCCGCTACCACCAGCATCTGCTGGCAAGGAAATGAGTTTTCCAAAGTTTTGCATAACGGGACCATTGAACAACTATGTTTTGAAGCTGTCCATGCAGAAAAGCTTTCTGCTTTAGCATGTCTGTCCTTTCAAAGACAAAATTAAAGTAGGGTGAAGCCTGGAAGGTTAAACACCTGCATGGAGAAGTGAAACATTAGCATTTTGATTGAAATCTGAATGTTTCTGCTCCTAATTCCAGAGATTGTGGTGTTTATTGTACCAACATCTGGCTTTTGTCTGTGTGTCCACAATACTGAAGTAAGTTTATAATTTGTTTTCACTGCTTAATGCTTTCACCTCCCAACTGATGACTTCTTTATCCTCATCCTCTTGGGTCACTAGATATTGCTGGATTACTCTTTTTGCTGGACTGTTGGTTTGGTTTTTTTGAGCACAAAGAGAAGCTTACATTTTACTTTTTTTTTAAATCAGACTTCACAGATAGTTGAACTATAATTGTTACAGATCAGCAGATGACTGCCTTTAAATGTGCAACAATAACATGGTTAGGTTAAACTAAAGAAATCCAGGAAATAAAATACAGGAATGGCCAGACCTGGCTGCTACTGGAGCATGGTTTCTCTTCCCTCTGCAGGCATTTGTATCCTCCCTTTGGAGCATACAGAATCAATCCACAGATGAGACTGTACACTCAGCCTGCCTTGCTGAATCTCAGCCTTTGTAAGCATCCTGGCTCCTCCACTGGGTTTCCAGGGCCACTGGCCCAATAGGGAGGATTTTTCCTGGGCTACATCCATTGCTTTGCAGGCTATCCCATCTGCAGTGGGGCTGGAGCCCAAGTTATCTCCTCCTTATGCTTTGTTCCATTTCTCTCAATTAGTTTAGCACTATGAGAAGGAAACTTACTGGGAGGAAGGGTGGAATTGTGTCATTTTGCACCAAATGTGTTACAAGGAATATGCAGAGGTACCAATGCCAGAACTTGCTGAAAAATCAGAAAGAGTTAAACTAATGTGGAACACCTACATTACACAGGATTACAAAAAAAGACCAAGAAAAATACTATTATTGGCCATACGATGTCTATCATAAAAGAGTTATATCAATAGAAAATGAATAATGGAAAGAAACTGTTTTCAAAAGGAAGCAGAGTAAACAATATTAGCTTCTTCAGGAAAAAATACCATGCTGTCCCAGCAGATAAAGCCACCCTACAGGAAATAGTGATGGAAAGAATAAGAGGGATGGGTTTTGGCATTTCAGAGTCCACTATCTAAAGGCTACAGCGTGACAGGGAGACGTGTCTGATGACTGCTGGGTTTCTGCCACTAGAAAGGGTATTATGTGTTTCAGACAGGCATATCTGATAATTTAGCCACATGAAAATGTAGCAATGCACCCAGTGTTTAATGCTAGAAGAACCCAGGCACCATTCTGCATCAACTGTGATGAAATGGGGCTTAGCTGTAACATTTTGTTTGCCTGTATTTCTTTCACCGAGCTATGAAAGCTATTTCTGTAGCTTTAGTTATCGATGTCACCTTCCCCTGTTGAGCTGCTGTAATGGCTTTCATGGGGGGTAATGGCACAGAGGGCTGCACTCTTTGCATAAGTGCCCGGGCCATGGAGGGGAATGCGGCAGGGCCGGGCAGCGCAGAGCCCAGGGAGAGCTCTCATTGATTTCCTCTCACAAACTGCTGAGCTCTGCGTGTAGCACCGAGCCCCTGGAGAAACCTGTCCTGCTACATGGATATCCCTGCCTTAGACATCCCCGTGTGGGGTAGACAAAATCAGGGAGCGCTTGGAAAAGGCAAAGTGTTTGCTCCTCCTCCCCTCCGACGCGCAGGCAGTCCTGCTCCCCTCCATCCTGTTAAATTGCAACAATGGAAACAGGAATATAAAAAAAATAAACCTTGCAAATGGCTTTTTGAAGTTATGTGTGCTAGGGGAGAAAAAAGTGTTTAAATGTGAGTGTTAAGCATTACAGGGAGGCTGGTGGTAGAGAGGTTGGTGTGCTTGAGCAGCAGGGGCGATGCCTCCTGCGTGCCTTCCTTCTCTGTACCCTGCTCCAGAGCCTCCCACCATCATCTGGGAGGAGAACTCCAGTGGCCAGGTAGACATTCTCTGTTTGGAGACTGGGGCCCCCAGCTGAAGTATATTCAAACCAGCCAGAGTTTAAGGGAGGAAGAGCAGATCTCCAGCTGAACTCCTCTGCAGACTTCTCTGCCTATCAAAGCATAGGGAAGGCTGCCTGGTGGCTTTTAAATGTGAAGGTTTCTCCTTTGGAGTTGCTGGAGGCAGTCATTGCATACCTCGTAGTTCCATGGAGCAGCATCATGATGACTGGGAACCAGCTGGGCTTGTCTCCACACAGGGAAATGTGACAGCCTCACACCCTTGTGCAGGGCAGAACATGGCCCTGCTGAAATGTCAAGCTGTATAAGATTTTAAAAAGACCTTGGGGATTTATTTTCTTTTTTTTTTCCCCTCACAAATAAACATTTCTTAGGTTTTCTGTTTTCAACTGAAAATAAAGGGGTTTGTTTTTCCTTTCCCCAGCTGGCAGATTGCTCTCTGACCAGCTGTAGAATTGACACTAGATTGAGTAACACCAGTCTTGCTGAATTGGACCAAAACAAAAGTGGCTGCCATGAAGCACTGCTTAGTGTGACTTTGAAGCACAAGGATAAACATAAAGGGTTCTTCAGTGACACCTATACTATATTTAAAGAATTTCCTGTGCAAGTTTGCTGCTTTTAAAGCTGCTTAAAAACATGAGAGGCTCCAATTTTAAATACTGGTGCACCAGTCAAATGTGGTGCTACATGAAAATTTATTTTTATTCTCAAATTTGGTTGGAAATTGGGTGGTGAAAGCAATGTTTGATGCATAATAAGCCTGTAGTTTTTCAAACACGCAAAGAGCGTTTGAACTGAGCTTGAAGTGGGATTTTCTTGTGGGAGAAATAGGCCAGAAGACTCTGTTTGCACAATCTGTGTGCAGGCCATACCAGAAATCCTCAGCCTGCAAGTGTTTGCTTTGGCTGGAGAGAGTTGTCACAGCCTCTGGGTCTACCCTCACCTATCACTACCAGCTTTCACCGAGGAACATGTGGTGCTTCTCTACACAATTGCGTTCCATAAAACGTTTCCTAGCCTTGAGGAAGGTGATTTTTCTTGCTTTCAAACCTCATGAATGAGGGGCAGCCTTTTAATTACGCATATTCTCCTTTCCTTTTATATTCACCCTAATGCCTTTAGTAATAACATCTACTTTCTAATAGCTGTGTGTTTATGGATTTTTTGGTGTTGTGTAAGCCCTGTCTGTTCTGTCAGGAAAGATCTCTACTGTCCTCTGCCAATGCTGGTGCAGAATGGACAGGGCAAAAGTGGGTCCAGGTGCTAGACTAGCACAGGAAAGTAAGACTGAAGAGTGCCTTGACCCATCAGGTCATCTCACTTCCTTCCTAACAGGACATTTCCTCTAAAACATGTATTAAGAATGGCTTCTTTATGTTTGACATATGTAAGCTATAAGAGGAGACGTAGTAGTGGTAATTAGGGCAAGATCTGCTTTGACTTAATGTTCCTCATTCCTGAAGTTCCTGTAGGATTTTTTTAAATTATGTTTGAAGGGGACAGATGTAAACAAACCAAAAAGGTTAAAAAGCATACAGGAAAGTGATGAACAGGGGAGCGGAGTAAGGATTTTGCAGACATTTCTCATTAGTTGTTGTATAGCTACTTCAGGCTGTGGAGTGCTGCACGATTGCCTGTGTGGTTCTTTCAGTCCCAGTAGGCCTATGTTTTTCCCTTTCTTATAAAAAGGAAGACTCAATATAATAACTACATTGTAATTTCTTAAAATCAATTTTTTTTTGGAATGGACAGAAGATTTGGAGCACAACTGTCTTTGTGGTCAGTAGGAAGAGAAGTACTAAATCTCACAAGCTGTGCTTGGTAGCACAAAGAATAAATTCAATTGTCATGTTACTGTAAATATAACTTTCAGGAATACACTTATTTGCTTATTTACAGACCTAGGCTGACATAAATTGAGCAATGCTATGCAACGCCCAATGTAAATGTAATAAAGATACACACAAAAAAATAGTCTGAAAAGAGGCGTAAAAAATGGTCTGAAAAGAGGGGTAAAAATTTGAGAGAAGTGATATATGTACAAGTGCAAGAGCATTGTCCTGCTGTAATGAAGTGTGGTTATATAGAGTGAAGAAATATATAGCTATCACTTTCCCAACAATCTTCTTTACTAACCAGTCTAAAGACATATATACAGCTGCCAACTTGATGAAATAAAAAATTGTAATGCTTTTATGTTGTAACTCCAAGGAAAAGCTTTTTATTGCTGTATGGGGAAGAGAGGGCAATAAGTTCTCAGTCACCATTTTAATAATTTTATTTTTCAGTTTAGAAAGCTGTAGATAAATTTTACAGTGTTGCTATCTAAAAAATGCAGGCTTGTGCTTTTGAGTGTCACCGGTAAAGCAGAAGGGTGAAGAGAACAAAGCAGATCAAAGAGAAGTGAGAGAGTTTATTTCAAAGACATCCATAAAAATAGTGGGGTTTAAAAATTTTATTAACAATGACCTGAATTAAGCTTAACTAATTTGGGTCCCTATCTTGAAAATAATTTCATGCATGCTTAACCTCAATCATGTTTGTTGTCAACTAATTACCTCTGTTTACAAGCTATTAAGTAAGCATAGCATGTTTGCAAAATAAGCACAATAGAAAAATTGATAAAAACCACAGATATGCTAATGTGAAAAATCAGCAGCCACAGAAAGTATAAATATTATTTCACCTTTTAGCACTTGGAAATGCAAGAGACGTTAATTCCACGTCTTTTCAGCTACTGTTGAATTGGATGAAACCTTATTTTCACCTGAAGGAATGAACTAAAAATAACCAAACAACCCAACTGAAAGTAGATGGAAGAATACTGAACTTAAATGAACATTGCAGTAAATTATTGAGACCAAGTAGATTTTTGGCTTAAGGCCAAAAGTTGTTTGGTTTGGCAAGAGTTTTACTGGTGCTTGGCTTATTACCGGCTATTTGAATATATATTATGTGAAAGTAATGAAAATAATTCAAGTACCACACACAAAAAGATTAAGTAGCATCATGACAATTAACTGTTATAAAGAATTCGTAGCAATGCCCAGTAAATCATAGCACTGGCATTTAAAATCCAAGGCAGAAATCTTGAGCTGTGACCTCTATAATAATATTTCGTTAAATCAGGCTTACACAAATAAAGTTTTAAAATTGCAATGATAGATAACCCAGGTGAAAGGCAAGACCAGAGATGGTGATTCTCTTCCATGCATCATCATCTTGCTAATGGCGGACAGGTTTTTTCTGGGATGGGGTGTATACTGTATACTATGTGTAAATGCTGCAAAGCAAAACAGCGGCTGAAGAACAGAGGCACTGTAGGTTTTGCCTTTGAATGATTGACCTCTGTGGAAGTCATGCATGTTAAACTGCAGATGCAAGCACGTAATGCACGTCAAGGTCGCTGCTCGGCGGCACTGCTGGCGCTGCCGCGCGACTTTGACAAATGCCCGTCTGGGTTTGTATTCTTTCCAAATTTCTATCCTGCCAGTTAACTTGTCTTATATTGGTTTTCTTGCTTGGCAAGAGCTGTATTGGAAGGACCTTTCACCTGGAAGTAAGTTGGAGGTGCTGTTTTAGGTAGACTGTGGCACAGGCTGTGTCGTGTCAGGTGGTTCACGAGGACTTCTGAGCAAAGCCAGCTGAAGAGGTGAGCAGCCTTCATGGGATACCTGGAAATGAAGCATTTCCACTGTGTATATGCTCATCTACTTTGTTTACTTTGGAATTGAATGAGCATAAATTTAAATTCTCCCAAATTTGCCGTTTTTGTATAACATCAGTACAGAATCCAAACGTAGCACCGTTGGAATAAATCAGGTTTGGGCTTGTCAGAAAAGGACTGCAAACCCTTGGTGAGCCTCACCTCAGTTTTGAGTTCATCAGTGTTAATCCAAATGATGTAAGAGAGGTTTTGGTTGCTCTTGATAAGAATTCCCATGAGGTTTAATTTTAGTGAATTAATGTCTGGTGTGTGTGTGAGCTGAATTAAAACAGTCACTTGTTCTTGCTGTGTTGCCCCTTCTTTGATGGACTTGCCCCTTAAGTCACTGATTTTTCTATGCCTCTATTACCTCTCAAATGGGGAAAGCAAGGCCACTCCATCCAGGAGAAATGAAAGCAAATACAGAATATGCAAATATAATTTATTTGGTATACAAATGACAGCCTTGGAGTGTTCTCACTAGTGAAAAGAACAGGGAAAAGCCAAAGGGCAGAAAAGTCTTTAGGGAAATATGTGTTGATTCCCTAGATCCTGTCTCAGCTCCTGGAGAAGGTGGGACTCCTCCAACATGACCTGAGCGTTGGGTTATTGGGTTTCAATGCCCACAGAATTCTCTATCGTCTCATTTTCCAGTGGATATTTCTGACAGCTGGGGATTTTTTTCTGAGGAGGATTTTGGAGGGGAAGGTGTTGCAAGTGTTTCCTACCCTTCTCCTTCCCTGGGCTCCAAACAACACTGCAGGGAAGCAGCTGTGATCCTCATTCACTTCACTGTGCAACTCCTCTGTGCTTGTGTCTGCACTTCTGTTCTGTGGTGCAACTCCCCAAAGCTGCAGCTGGGAGGGACCAGCACTGGCCAAATCCCACCAGTGACATCAGACACACACACAGCGTGGCTGGGAGCTGGTGTTTGCCTTGTTTTCCCCGTGCCCTCAGCAAAGGCAGCCGACCTGGACACCCAACAAGTTGACTGGGCTTCTGTTTGGGAAAGGTCGTGCTAACAATGGGCACACTGGGCTCTGCCCCATGTGACAGGGAGGGAGAAACCTGCGCTGGGTCACAGGGAGCCGTCAGTTTTGGGGCGATGAAGGCGGCTTTGTTTCCAAGCAGAAGCTGTTGTTTGTCCAGCCTGTGGCGCGAGGTTGCCCTTCCAGCTTGGTGGAGGGAGCTTTGTGTTCCTGCTGGGCTGTTTGCATCCCACAGCAGTCATGCCCTCGGTTACACATGGGCTCTGGAGAAAGGACCATCCTTCCTGGTTGCAAAAACATCAAATTACACCTCGCCTTTGCTGAAGAGGGGCCATTGTGTTCCGAGCTGGCAAATCACCCAGCTCAAATAAGCTTTAATTTCTCATAGGACCCTATTGTTACCCTGTGGTAAAAGCTGCTGTGGGAAATTTCCATGATAACAGTGTAAATTTATACTCACTTCTTTGTGGCACTGCCTGCGTGGCAAACACCAGCAGGAGCAGGGACTGTCCTGCTGGACATGTCTGACCATCTCCTGCCACGTGGAGCTCGGGCTCCTTTGGTCCTCCCTGGCCCAATGGTGGGATTTTTTGTGCGTATCTGTGTGTGTGCTGGTCTTTTTCCCCAGTTCACAGGGTGGGAGCATGAGGGCTGCACTGAAGGATGAGGAACAAATTGTGTGTAAATGTTTGATACGTGGTACAAGGCATGAGGCAGGTAACCTGAATCCTGGGTGCTACTGAGGAAGCAGAACCTGGTGCCTTGTCCCAGGTGGAAGTGAGCCCTGCCATCCCTGCCATCCCTGCCATCCCTGCCACAGTGCCAGAGCCTGTCAGCTGGCACCGACAGCGCCAGCCTGTGCCCTGACCCCGGCTGCTGGAGGCTCCTGCCCCACAGCCACTGCCCACTGCAGGCACGGGCACAGTGCACTGAACTTCTTACTTGGTTTAAATTCCCAGCAGAACAGCCATGTGGGCACAGTCCAGCAGACAGCAAAGGCACTTGGCAGTGTTTGTTCTGGCTCCCTGGGAAGCCTTTGTGAGGGGTGAGACCCTGGTTGTCACTGTGAGGAAGGGGACCTAGACCTGCTCCCAGCTCAGTGCTTCAAGGCCAAAAGTGAAATTGTAGTTTTGAACATTCATCGAAGCAGTTTTAGAGCTTAAGGTGTTGTGTAAACACATGCACACCACACAGACTTACTTTTGAATTTCAGTGTGCACTGGTTGATTTTTTTACCCCTTCAAAATTCCTGGGCTTCACTTTGACTCCATGCTCCTCTCTGTCTGCAAAAGGTGCTGGAGGTGTACAGTTCTTCACCATATGTAAAATTGCATAATGTGTTCCTATTTTAACACTTTATTGCACTGAACCATTTGTAAGAAGGGTTAATGACTGTATGAAATACCTTTGTACCTTTTTTCTATTAGATTATTCTATTAGATTACAATATTATATTTGATTATTATTAGGTACTTTTCTATCTAAAAGGTAAAGGGTCATTTTTATTGCATTTCAATGAAGAAAATGTGTGGGCAAAATAATATTTCTGAGACAACTCTGAATCCATAAACTTCTATTTTAGTCTTGCACAGAAACACGGGAGGTAAAAAAAATTCCAAAGTGTCATGTAACTTCACGTTTCTGAAACCACTGATGCAAAAAAGTTTATTTAAAACATTTATTTTAATTACTTACACAAATGTCCTTCTACAGTAACTTCCCATTCTTTTAATTCAGAGATGCAGAGAAAGAGGGTGTGAAATCTTTACATGGTTTCACCTTTTGTTTCTTGGTAGGTGTTAGTTGTGAGACATTTTGGAATTGCTTTACCATTTTGTTTCTGAAGTGTAGGCTGGAAATCCTGCTTCAATGTCTGATAAATGCATTCTCTCCATTTTAAACATTCTAGACAAATCTTTTGTAATGCTTCATAGCTTTCTTTTGCCTGCATAAAAACTTTAATGTTCCTGGCTGTAACCTTGCTCCTGCTTTCTGGCATATTTCTGTTAAAATCTTAAATCCAGTACAGCCTGGAAAATCACTCACTTTCTTACCAGGAAAACCTAGGACTGTGCTTTTAGGTTTCTGTCTTTATTTTACAAAATCAAACTCTCTTGAAATTGGCCACAGTTGTAGTTTTCATTTTACTCTGGTTGTCCACCCCTTTGTGGTTTGTATTTTATGATTTCAAGTAAAATGTAAAAGAGACTGGCAGACAATACCAAACAAAACTATATATTCTAGAAATATTCAAAATCCTTATTTCTCATAGTTCTGCCCTCAACAACTTACAGTGTGAGCACTGGCACAGACAGCCAGATGCAGAGATACTTGAACCCATTCTTCATATGCAGGAATAGAGTACATTTGCATGCAGGTGTGAAGGCTTGTGGCTCTCCAGAAGATGGAAAAGCCATACCAGTGGATTGTGTAAAGCAACAAGGGAAGAATTCTTCTCCTTGTCAGAGCTGCATTCTAAATCAGTGGTACCCATGAAGCCCCTTCTGCACTCATTGCAGGGTTCCAAATGCCTGCTTAAGATAATGGTAGTGTTCATTCCTTCATTCCTCAATGTTGCCTGCTCAAAAACCAATATAAATTCTTAGCAGTTTTCTAAGTTTTTTTGGTTTAGGCAGCACCCTTTGCCTTCATTAGCCATGGGATTACCTATCAGCAATCCTGTGTGTGAGCATTTCAGAGGAAGCATGGGACTTATCCTGAGCTGTCTTGCAGCTCAGCAGGGAGGAGAGGGTTAATTGTATTTAACTACCTTTTTTCCTTTTCTTCTTTTTGTTCCAGTCCTCTGACAAGTTCCTTGTGTGGTTTTCCCTCCAGAGTGGTCATTGTCCCTGTCCCACAGGTGTGCTTTCAGAGGCACTGCCATGGGCGGAGACTTCCTCTGCAGACTTCAAAGGATCTTTTAGAACCCTCTTGAAATTTGACCACTTGGTCCATTTTACAACAGACTTTAAATCTTTTATACTTGACTCAGCTGATTTTTATTTTTATTTTAGTGGGAGGGAAGAAGGGCATGGACAGGGTAAATATGTAGCAATAATAAAACCTGCAGATAATTCAACTTCCATTATTGTCCCATCAGTCTATTTTTGCACTCAACAGAGGTAATTAAAGTGTGAAAAACTCTCATTATAGTAAAGTCTTTGATTGTCCTCACAGCTTTGGTCATGCATGGAGAATGCAGCCACCTCCATTTCATGCTGATGAAGTCTTCACATCAGCCTGTGTTTTATATATATGCAAATACCTACAATCAGGCCAATTATATATGAGTTGCACATTCAACATCCTTTGCAGGGTGACCTGTCACAGCCGCCACGCTGATACGGGCTGAAGCTGTCATGTGCTTTAGTGACTGCTAGAGTCACGTGGGAAATGTTTTTAAATTGAAAACTCATTTCTCTGAATTAGAGCTGCAGTTCAAAAGATTTCTCATGCTTACTGGTGCATGCGTCTCACCTTCACAAGTCTTTGTTTCATGGATTAAATCGACTTCCTTCACTTGACGATTCCATAGGAAATATTTTTTCCTGGAAAATCTATTTTTTAATTGAAAACTCGAGATAAGTAGGTCACACGCAGCTTAGTGTTTAGAATGCTTACATATATATACATATATATGTATTTAAAAATATACTAAATAATTTAGTTATGAGGTAAGATGAAACACAGGATGTCAGGGGAAAAAAAATCTCATTACCTGCAGTGTCAACCTAGGAAGCTTTGAATTGCTTGTCTTTTAAATTACTATCTTGCAGCTTAAAGTATATGTTCATATATAAAATGAAAGTATCTGCTAGTTTAGATGGCAGATATAATGTGTGATTAAAAAGTACTTTAATATATTTGCCAGAAATACCCATGCTAGTGCTTTGCATGCATAAACAAAAATCTCACAAATGCAGCAGGAATTCTTGTGCCCAACTCATATGATTTGTCTACTTGCTTAATGAAGCAACTGTGCCCAAAACGACATGTATAGCACATGTCCCTTCAACTCTCCACTTCCTGGAAAGCTGAAAGTTTGAATTATGTCATCTCCAAGGAGAAGGGAGAAATTATTCTCTCATGGAGCAAACCTAGAGAAAATAGACTGCCCTTTGTTCCTGCTCCTTGAACTGTGTCCTGGCAGTTTGATGTCAGTGTCCACATAGCCACCTGACTTTCTCTTTCACCATTGACTTTACACAGACTGACTGATAAGGAGAGATGATGGAAGGGGCCCAAGGTGACAATCTTCTTTTGCACTCCAAGCAGTACCTGAGATGCAATTAGCAGTGATTCAGCTGGTATCTGCTGGGGCCTGCAGGCTTCTTGATGAGACTCCCTGGTCAATGGCAGTTGATCTTTATCTGTTTTAAGGAGAATATGAGCCAATGCTAACATAACAGCATCTTCTGCACTGTGCCCATGGCTGGAAGCAGATTCAGTAGAGGAGAGGAGCCAGAAGATCAGAGAACTCCACCACAAGAGCTGTAGTGCCTTGCTGAAATCATTCATCTCAGCAGCACAGCTGTCTGTGCTGCATCACCCACCAGCGATGGCTGGATGATGGGGGGGGAAAACATAGCACAAGTCAGGTGTAATGTGACATTGCCCTTTGTACAGCCTCCTAGTTCCTCAAAGTGGGAGGCATAAGTTGTTTAATGTCTGGTCCAACATATGTCTGGACCTCCTTTTTCTATAGATGCCTTTTTGTAGCTAATCTTACTGTTGCCCTCTACAATGTGCTGGAGGAGTCAGTTCCACATGGGAGTGATGTGCTGTGTAGAAAAGGACTTTGTAATTCAGTTTCTTTTAAATCTGCTCCTTAATAGTTATCTTGGGGTATCCATTTCTCCTATTTTATTAAATGGGAAACCATTGTATCTCCATGTGTCTGCTATTCATGGTTATACAGAAATCTGTTATGTCTCGTGGAGGGAATGTGTTTCCATAGACTTTCAATATGCAGAAGTCTTTCAACAGATGTGTTCACCCTCACTTTCTTCCTGATGCATCCTCTCTAAGATGAGGTGGTTTCCATCAAGTGCACTGCAGGATGAGGCTCACCATGAGTTTATACGGGGGTGTGGGTTTGAGGTTCTCCATTCTCTCCTAATGATTCCTGCTATCTGTTTGCTTTTGGCTTCTGGTTATTTGCAATTATATTTCATAGGCTTAATTCTAAAAATTCACACATTTTTATCTCCTTGAATTGCAGTAGGTACATTATTATATAAAACAGATGAATAGAAATTATGTTTCATGTTGTTTTAATGTTTTTTTTTTGCCTGACTGTGATGTTTGCCACAGCTCAGTATTTAATGTTACTCTCTGTGGAGGAGATGATTGAATGCAACCTCTTGGGACTGTTTTTTTCTTCTTTTCTTCAGAGAAGACATGAATCTCTATCATGAATGGATTTGCTCCTGTAGCTTTCCTGGGACAAAAACATGGGTGAGCTGGTAATGATATGCAACTAGCCTTGCCAGGACTACAGAAAAGCATTGTCAGATACTAATCAAAATGGTCATGTAGGTCATAAAGATAATATGTACATACTGATTATCTGTACTTAAAAAGAGGTGTTCAGTCTGTGTCCAGCCAAAGTGAACAGGCCTTCTTTAAGGCACCTTTTTTGCACATACAGAACAAGCTGTTTGTGTAGCTTGGTGACCTATGGAAGCAAGAAGAAGGGAATGTAGAATCTATTTAATCATCAGAAGGGAATAAAAACATAATGTTAAGATTTTTAGGCTTTTTAAAAAGGGTTGTTTAATATTACGGGTAATATACACCTTGGAGATGTGCATTCAGTTCTCATTACTGCCATGGACTGCCTACATGACTTCTGGGAAGTCACACATTATATTTCCTCAAGTACTAAAGTAAGTATAACAGAAGGATATAGTGCCATGATGCTGTTGATAATAATTCACTACTTTACATGGAAATATTTGCATTGTGATATTGCCACTCTTATACAGAACAGCAATGAAAATGCTCCTTCACTGTGTCCTCAAACTGAAGGAGACAATGGTTACTGCATATCAAACACCTCATCTGAATGATATGTGGGTAGATGGATGTGTGGAGCCTGTAATTTCCATGGGTTTTGCAATATTGGGTGGTATGTGATTTGAGAAACCATTTCTTCGAAGCTCCATCCCTGTGCCACATAGCAGGGCCTATATATCCATGCAGATACAAAACAGGTGAAATACTTCCTGTAGGAAGGTGAAATCTCAAATGCTGTTGCTTCATTAAGTTGTTCTTCTGTAGTATTGCTTTCTGAAATGAATATATCTGTAATTATTTGTAATGTCGTTCTCTCCTTTAAGGAATGATTTTTTTTTTCCTGAATGTTCCTCTTTTTTCTTTGGAGCACAAAAGAGGAAGATTTATGTAAAGCAGTGGTTTCTCATCATTTTGCATGTGGTTGGGTGCTAGAGAGGTGGGATTCTGGGGATAAATCGCCTTCCTTGATTTTCTTCTTATGAGATAAAATTTTGATGAGTAACATGCCAAAGCCTTCTGCACCAATGACCAAGAGTCTCTTAGATGGGTTTGTGAAGTATGTGGAAATACCTTTTCATTATCCAGTGTTTCAGTTACTTTGTTTTATGTTTAGTAAATGCATCCATCCTAAATGCTGAATGTAATGTGGACAAAACACTTCTGTTAGTAAAGGCAGGAGGGGAGGTTAGAGTGGTTCCCTTGTGTGGTAAAATTCAGAGTATGAATCTCAGCTTCACTCTGGCACTGGAACTAGAATGCAGTACTAATTTCTGTTTTTTAGAAAGAGAAACATAAAATTGTATAGAGAGATTTACACAGGAAAACTCATTCACACCACAAAATGGTCACATTTTCCAAACATGTTAGCATTTATTTCTGTGAGAGCAAATTATACATGCAAGTATCTACACAACAGTATTCAGAAAGCTGAGCTTTCAGAGGTTTCTTTCTGAGTCCATACTGGGATTGCTGCTTGCAAGAAACAGAGTCTGTGGCTGAAAGAAGAGGAAGTGAAATACTAAATTAGGTTGGCATAAACGAGAACACAGGCAGCCTACATGTTGTCCAATGTGACATTGCTTTGCAACCTTGAATTTTCACGTACAACAGAGGAAGATTGTTCTTTGCTGAGGTTCACAGATCTGTAGTCCATCTCTTTCTGAACTCTACCCTGTACTCTACTCATGCAGCTCATTTTTTCTCATCCAGAACCAAAGACTTCATTCTGTGTTTTGATCCTCATGTCTTGTGTTTAAGAAGGCAGTAGAAGCAGAATTCTGCTCTACCTTGTTGCAGTCTACAATTCTGTGGTGAGGGGAAGAGGAGGAGCAGACACTGATCTCTTACTTCTGATGACCAGTGACAGGAGCCGAGGGAATGGCCTGAAGTTGTGTCAGGGCAGGTTTAGTTTGGATATTAGGAAAAGGTTCTTCCCCCAGGGGGTGGTTGGGCACAGGAACAGGCTCCCCAGGAAAGTGGTCACTGTGCCAAGCCTGACAGAGTTCAAGAAGTGTTTGGACAATACTCTCAGGCTCATGGTGTGACTCCTGGGATGTCCTGTGCAGGTCTGTGAGTTGGACGTAATGATCCTTGTGGGTCCCTTTCCCATTTACCATATTTGTGATTCTGTTTTTGCCTGTCTCAGCAAGGCCTAGAGTATAGCAGGAGTAGGCTGAAGGTTATCTGCCTGTAGCTGAAGGTTAAAAGGAGGAGCTGTAGGTAGTTCAAATGGCTTTTGGCTGCCTGGGTTCCTCAGGTCCACACTTCCTTCCCTGTTATAGAACACAAGATAGTTCTGTTCAATTTTAATTTTACTGTGGCTCTGTATTTTAGACTTGCTCAATGTCTGAAAATTGTACCAGAGATTTGCCATTATATTCTACTTGTTTCCAGTTATTATAAGTACTGAATTAATTGATTATGTATTTATATACTCATTTCTTATTTAAAATAAATATATAATGAATATATATGCCATTATTCTATTGCTCTCCACTTTTTTCAGACAGCCGATGCAGCCCATAGCTATGCAGGAGGCTGCAGCCCAAGTTTTACCAGACTGTTACTCTTATGTTGGTGAGGTAGCCAGATAAATAAGCAGCCTGCTTACCTGAGGATCTTTCTAACATTTATCAGTTAGATTTGCTGGAAACTGTGTAAACATTCTTGGTGGGAGTGAATCCATTGCTGAATCCAGTGCTGAAGATCCACCAGTGGATTAGCAATGCCCTGCAGTCGCTGTGTGAGGAGAGAGAACTGCCAAGGGACAGATGAAGGGGAGAAAGGGTCACAAGGCAGTCAGGTCACTGAGGTTCAGCTTCGTGTGGAAACCTCGTGGTTGAAAGCAGTGCCTGCCTGCGAGTTTGGGTGTGGAAGTCCTGTGTAAACTATGGTGATAACATCCCTGGGACCCAGGGAGGATCCAGTGGTGACTTGGCAAATTCTTAGATTAAAGCAAACAGTGTCAGTGTCTGTAGGACAAAGAGACAAGGTCAAGAAGAGAGAACTCTAAAGTTGTGGGTGGTATAGTCCTGAAGAAAGTGCATTGAATTGACTCTGATGGGAAAGAGAATTCATAAAATGACAAGGAAAGTATCAAACAATGTTTTGGAGGAGGAAAGGCAGGAGTGAGGTTCAGACTGATCTGTGATACTGTTGGCGAACAAAATTGCTGAACTGAATTTCAGGGATTCATGTATGAGCTTCATGTACTTTAGGCAAGGCCTGTGTCCTGCTCTGTAATTTTCAGCTGCAGAGTTAAATACTTTGGCTGCATTAAGGCAGCATTTCCCCTTGGGAAATAAAGGATACCATGTGTATCCCCTTCTAATCATGCATAGCAAGCATCCTTAATATCCCACATCTTTTCCTGGCTGATGTCCTCCTGGTTTCCTGTGAAAGAAATTAAGTAAGCCCTTTGATATGCTGTGAGAGTGGAAAGAGAGCAAGCACTGCTGCAGTACATCTGCTATTCCCCACGTGTACAAGCAGAAGGGAACTGTGGCCTCGGTGTACCTGGACAAAACCTGGGCTTGTCTTTTGTTGAGGCCATGGCAAAGGTCATTCATCTGTCACATGGGAAAAAAGTTGTGATTGCTCTCCAGTGCCTTCATTGATATGGTAAAAATGAATCCAATCACCTTTTTGATTAGGTGACCAAAAGACAAATAAGCTGAGCTGCTTTTTTTCCTGTAATTTCTTCATACATATGTATGCAGAGTGTAACTTCTGAAACAAGCCATTATACAGTGCCTGACTTTGCAAAAACTTGTGATTTTTAAAGGGGCTGTTTGACATACAGCTTGCAGAGGTTAAAGAGTGAAAATGTATACACAGCCTGATGTATAAAACTCAGGGCAAGTGTTTTTCCTTAGTGGAGACACAAATGCACTGTTTGTTATTCCGTGTTATTTAATTCCAGTGGCACTTAGAAGTTGCAGAGAAAAGTGCTGTTCCAGGCCCTGTGTGTCCTAATATGCCGTGATAGTGCACCTGAAACTACAGAACAGGTCAGCACTACACAATGATGGTTTCTGAGTCAGAAGTAGTCAGGTTTGCAGATTAATGTAATTTGAAAGAGACATTTCAGTGTTTCTTCTTAGGAGCTGTTAGCTTTCCAGAAGCTCTTTTGGCAGATGGGAACTTAACCTAGTAAAAACATTTCAGTCCATATTTTTTTTTTTTTTAATTTTTACTTGCATCCTGTTTTTTCATGTTCCTTTCCTTAGTCAACCATTACGAACAGTGGCCTACTGGTAAGTAAAGACACCTACAGAACTACTCCTAACTTTGCCAGATTTTTCAAGGCATTGGCCAGTCTTACCTGGACATGCCTTTAGTACACATATAATCACAACACAAATTACAGCTTTAGTTTGCTCTTGTATTTCAAGCCCTTGCAGAATTTATGAGTCCAAAGAGTTAGTGGTTTTATGTTGTATCATAATTTCGTGCAAAAGAAGTCTCAGATACCCCTACATAAGGTAAATGGTTAAATACAAATGGTTAAATTGCAAATGCAAGTTGAAAAGTTAAGAACTGTAGAGATTTCAAGAGTTTATTCCTCTGGGTTACTGAGATGGCTACCGATTTCACATTGGGTTGGAAGAGAGATGTGAACATGGCTGTCAGTAGCTGGGGTGGGTGAGCAGCACTGCACAGGACTGGCAGCTGGAAACCCTGGACTGGGAGCACTGGGCAACCCAGGCTGGAGCAGGATCCAAGTGTTTCTCCCTGTGCTACCCACTGCATTGCCTTATCCCCAGGGGAACTGGCCCGTGACTGTGGTAGAGGGGTGAGGATGATGAACAGCATGGAAAAAATCTGTATCTGAAGAGTCTTGAAAGTCTGAATTCAATTATCTTGCAAGGAGAAACTGACGAAAGTGTGTCAAATAATGAATGCTGCAGAGAAGGTATGTCATGACCTTTTCATGGCAGAGGGTAGGGGGATATTTAAATAACTTAAAAGTTGGCAAATTCACACTGAGTGTAATTACATTGTGGAATTAATCCTTTATTGAAACTTACTGAGGCCAAAACTTCAGCAAGATTCAAAACAGGATTCCAGTTTTCTTGGGGAGGTAAAAGGTACTCTGAGCTGTGATTTTTGCAATGTTGTGCTCTGAGGTTTAGGTGAGTCTCTAATAGCTTATTATCTAACAACACTGTGGGGTGAAGGATAGATTATTTACTTCTTCTCTTTCAAACTTTTTGCCTTACTATGTCCTGTAAGTAACTGTATGTGCTGAGAGACATGAAAGAGCATTGGAAGGGATGTGGTGTGACCATTCCTGTGTTTTTGACGCTGGACAGGATCCAGTGTGATCATTCCTGTGTTTCTGACAGTGTTCCAACCATGAAAATTAATAACTACATCTTTAGACATCCAAGGCATGATGTTATTATAGAAGTGACAAAAGCCATTAGTTGTCTTCAGGAAGACACAAAGATGATGTGTCTTTCCATCTTATATGAACCAGTTTTCAGATGTTTTAATTCACTATTTTAATTATATAACTAGGGTGGGGATTACCTTTTAGTTAATGAAAGCATCTGATTCTGGTAGTGCTGTTTGTGTTTGAATTAAAAAAATGAAGATTGTAGTGAAAACCGAGATATTCAGATGGGGAGATTGACTTTGCAGTTCTACCATGGTAAGAAGTCATACGGTAGTGATGACATCAGGTGGAAATGGTGAGGAATTCCTGTGGGGCCAGACAGTGAAACTTCCAGCTTGTGTGCACAGGGGAGAAGTTGTGAGGTCTGGTGTCAGCCTCCGTCATGGAAGGCCTTAGCTGGACTCAGCTGATCCAGAAGGATGTTAGGATGAGCAATATCTGAGATTGCAGATGATTCATAAATGCAAATTGAAAAAGCCGATAAGCCTTGTGAGCATTAAACAGCAAGGAGGTGACTGAAGACCTTTGCCATGCAGCTCCAGGGTCAGCAGGTCTGCGTGAGGCCGGCCCGTGCTCAGGTAGTGTGTGGACACCAAGATGTGGACACCTGTGACCTGAAGCAGAGCTGAGCAGATGGTGGTTTGCAAGACAGAAAAGAATGTAGATAAGAGTGAAGATCACTGAAAATGTGATTCTGTCACAGTCTTACAGCATCAGAGTCCACTGGAAAGAAGAAAGGAATAAGGAAAATACCAAGTCTGGGTAAGAATTAAGCAGAAGAAAATCAAAGCATGGTTTGTGCCTAATGTTTTAGTTTTATCAAGTTATTTCTTGAGTGTTACCTGGTCTGCCAGCTGCTTTGGATGATGTATTTACACTCAGAGGTCTGTTTGGATGTGTGGATCTCCTTGTGTAGGCCAGCAAGGAGTGGTGAATCTTTAGCTGATATTTCATCTGTGACCACCAGGTTTAAGTGGACAGTTGTCCACCCACACTGGGCACTCAGGTCAGCAGCATTTGTGGCCAAACAGCTGCCTGAGGACACAGCTTGCAGGACTGAGGATCTTGAATGGCAATACAAGGCCCAAGGCTGATAGCTGATGTGTGATACTGGTCACATGCATTTCTGTCCAAAGCAATCTGTGTGGATGTGATATATGAATTATGCTGCAAACTTAGTGTTTTGTGTATATTTACAATAGGTTGTAAATAGGTTTACAAAAAATCCTACCTCAATTCTTGATTTCTTAATGTCTTAAAAAATGGCTGCCTTCCCAGGCTCTGCTAGTCGTATTTCCCAGCTAGGACTTATTAACAGATTATTAAATGAAGTCTCTTGTTGCTTTTTTGCATGTTAGATAATCTTCATTGGCACTTCCAAAGTATAGTTGTATTATAAATGTAAAAGCAAATGGAGTGCTGGGTTTTGTAAGATGTGGTTTTGGTGTTCCTTCGGTCCTCAGGCTGGCATGTTTGCTGATTTACCTACTGATCCACAGAATGAATAAGCCCCAAGGGGAATTCCTGCAAACCAACGAATTAACAAACATTTGTGATAATAATTAGCCAGTTTTCACTTCATGACAATTGGAGAACAAAAGCAGAAAGAGGATCTCTTTTGACATATTGTTACAAACATGCATTCATGGGCTTTTTCAAAACCTTCTACTTCTAAACCATCAGCCCTGTCTGTGAAAACCAAATTCAAGTGCTGAAACTTGTCATCGTGGGAAATGGCCTTTGCTAACGCCTGCTTCTTAGAAAGGCATTGCTGGTTTTGGCTTCTTGCACAGGTGAAAATGAACACTACTCAGTAAAATTTTGCTTGCTTTTATTTTAGTAAGTATAGCTATGATTTAATTCCAGCTTCTTTTTGAAAAGAGCTCTATATTGCAGGAAAGAATGTAACAATGATGTTAAATCAGTGGCTTCTTTCGGGTTGAAATACTTTATTATTTTTTGAAATCTGAGGGAAAAGGCTACAGAAATCACAGAATAACCTCATTAACGTATGAAATAAATAATGAACTCAGAACTGAGGAAAAAAAGAAAATGTTTGCACATCTGGCTTACCACAGCAAATTTCCATATCTTGATCAAGAGTAGTTGTAAGCTGGAAATGGAGAA
Organism: Climacteris rufus; assembly: GCA_013398175.1. Taxonomy (NCBI): domain Eukaryota; kingdom Metazoa; phylum Chordata; class Aves; order Passeriformes; family Climacteridae; genus Climacteris; species Climacteris rufus. The sequence continues at coordinate 1,688,500 of VZRZ01007791.1, read as the reverse complement.
AAAGAAGAAGGATGAGAGTATGAAGATCTGATTTTCCAGCTGTATGGAAGTGTGTGCCCTGGACCTAGCAGAGGCTTGCAGATTTCCAAGTGCCATATTTCACAGGCTCTGGAGGGTAATGTCTCCTATGAGAGCAGCTGCTTTGTGCCAACATCAGTATGAGCTGTCACATTAGGTCTGTAGTAATGTTACAGACCTTTAGGAGCCTTCAGAGGTGAACAACAGCAGGGAAAAAAATGGAATTGTCAAATATTGTGAAGCCTATGGAGAACAGGGACATCGATTGTGTCTTCAGGTAATTGAAGGCATGCAACTATTTTTCCTTTCAAGTTGTTTTGCAGGCTTAAGAGAGTAGGATCTGAGTCAGCCTCTGGGTAATAGGAGTCCTTGAGTCAAAGGATGCATATTTCTAGTGCTTCATAAACACTTTGCCCACATAACAGGAGAACAGCGAGGTGCTTTTGGGCTTTTCTGTTCCTTTAGTAACAGGCTTGGAATTGAGTAATCAAATGATGTTAATTCATCTTGCTGTTTGAGGTCCTTGCGGAACGAAGTGGGAAAATTACATGAATGCATTTTAGGTTATTTCTTTTAAAAGTGGAATTTCAGTGCTGTGGTTTATGCAGAAATATGCCAGTGACAGTTTTCAAATGTAATTTTTTACATAGAAAAGATGAAGTGATCTGGGTGTCTTATTAACATGAATTGCAGTTCATGTATTGTGAAGGCCTTTAAGTAGCTGCTTGTTTTGTCATATCTGGCTGTTGGATCAAATATGCTGTCAACAAAATGTATTTTAACATACCAGCCTAAATTGTATTTGCAGGCTGTAAAATAAGGATTAATTTTTCTGATTTCTAGAGACCAGGGACAGATTTAATTTACTCTGCATTACCAGGATAGGTAGATAATTTTGCTCTGCATACATTTTCCTTATTTTCAGGCCCAGATTTGTTTAAACATCTGAACTGGGTTTTCTTTGAACTGCAAATTAATATAAGTGAGTGTTTAGTTTTTTCATGTTAGCAGGAAAATAAATACTTCCAGGAACTGTGCAGTTTGGGAAGCCTTTATGTTTTTGGAAACAGTTTGGGTAGTGGTTATTATATATTAATAACAATGGAAGAAAAATTTGCTGAAATAGGCAACTAGGTAATATCAGCACTGCAATGCTAAAAGCAAAAATGAAAGACAGGGAAATAAATCTAAACTTGATAAAACACAACCCGAATCATCTTTCATAAGTTGTACAAACTGCCTGGTCTCTTGCTTTATTGAGGTAGTTTACTTTTTTTTAGAGAAATGAAGTTTGTCTATCAAGGAGCCAGGAAAGCCAGTGGTGTAGGGTCAGATGGAAAATAATTATTTCAAGTTGAAAAGATGCAAATCAGTGAAAAAAATGAGAAAAAAAAAAAAGGTAAAGAGGATGCTATAGCAGCTTGGAATAAAAAAAAAAAGGAGTACAGCTGAATTTAGTTCCAGATGAGACTGAATTCTTTCCTGAGAGCGTTTGACATACCCTCCTGCAGTACAGGGAACTGGACTTAGTGACCTAGAAGTTGCCATATACTTGTCTGACACCTTTTAAGACCTCCTGAAGGATATGGTTAGTAGAGTGGGAGGTCAGTTTTTCTTCAAGTGAAAGTGAGCAGTGAGGTTTATGAATAAAACCATAGTCCTTCCCAATGCTTCTTCAGGGAATGCATCACTTCCAGGTTGTTCCGTTTATTCCATGAGCAGCCTCTGTGGGCTGTCAAACCAGTCAGCCGTTTGCCACTGGTCTTCAGGGGGACAGAAGTAAAATTCAGATGATCAGCTTTGCAGCTCTTGCCTCATGAGCTAAAGTAAAATACTGAGGCACAAAAATATAAATGGGTTTCCTTGGAAAGACAGCACCAGTATATACATACTATGGTATTACAGTTCAGAAATTCCTGAGTGTGGTGGTTTCTGTGTCTAGCATTAATATCAGAATTACTTTTCAACTGTGTGAGAGGTAGAAGAAGAGTAACACAATTTTGTACCTGCTTAGGATTATTTGGACTGTGGGATGTGGGTCAGAGGATGTTGATTAGATTCATAAAATGTACTTGAGTGCAACCTCCTGCTGTGTCTAATTTGTAAGTGCTCTTCTGCTTAGTGAAACCTGTGTTCCCAGGTAAAATAATGCAAGGGTCCATCGCAGCCATCATAGCAAGAATGTAATTGAAAAGCAAGAAGAAATACTGTAGAAAGAGGTGTGGGGATTTTTTAAAGTTATGTGACTAATTCTGTGCTTTGCACCATGACCAGTCTGTCTCACAAAATAAAACTGCAGAAGATGCCTTCTTGTGTAAGAGCATGTAAAACTAAACTTCCTTTCTCCACCAGATGAGATATGAAACATCATCTCGCCTCTTCAGCAAATCCATCGATAACCATTTTTCAGTTCTAAGAAGGGAACTCTAAATGAGTTCTATTTTGCACAGAATAGTTAAAAATCTGCTGAGACATAGAGGATGTGAGTAGCTACTCAGTGTTGTTGCTAGAGTGCTCATCACTCAGAGCAAGGGTGTTTACTCTGTTCTGCCGTTTTTGCATAGCAGGATTTTGGACTGTGTGTCTGAGGAGGTCATTCCCTTTTGGATGCTTTTAAAATTAATATGCTTCTATACTTCAGAGTTGGTTTGGTGTTTTTTTTAAGGAAGCAAGTTATTTTACTCTTGTTGGAAACTTAAATAAAGAAGTGGAGTTACTGGGGACTGGAATGAAGGCAACAGGAATGTGGGTTAGGTTGTTGGGAGAATTGCTTATCAGAAAGTGGAGGTGTGTGGAGGCTTCCTCAGGCATTGCATTGTTCACGTTATTTACCCTTGGGCACTTTGAGCTTATGAGAGGGTTGGGTCTCACCTGTTGGAAGTAGGAAAGCAGATGATGGGTGGATCAGGGTTTTATGAGCAATGGGCATTTATGATCCTTGAATGCTTGCAATGAAATTTGTGATAGTAGTAAGAAATACCTTATTTACTGAATTTAGTAAATTAAACACCATAATTTCAAGAAGTAAATATGAATATTGTCATGAAAGACATTTATGTTCCCTTCTAAAATAATTACTTTTTTTTCATTTTGAATTCTTCAAAGTCGTATGTGTCATGTAACAAAACATGGTGCACTAAATTTGTAGGCCACATTACTGAGCTCAGTGATTTCCCAAGTGATACATTTTTTAAGACATTATGGTCAGCATAGTTGTCACAGTAATTCCAGTCCCTGTTCACAAATACTTAAAACTCCTCAATATTCTTCCACAACCATTAGTGGTCTTCAAATGGCTTAAAAAGGGAGTATTCCTGGTTTAGTTTTCCCATGGTAGTTAAGGTATCTGTGGTAGTTAAGATATCAGTGCTTTTCTCTCTGCATCCAGCTGTCAATGTATGTAGAAATTTGCATTTGCATGAAGAGAGGTTTTTTCCCCCCAGAAGATATTCTATTTTTACAGAAACTGTGGGAAGAGAGTTGGACATTTTGGCATTCTAATACTACAGTACAACTGCTCTAAATACCTATTTTTAAATTCAATGTAATGTCTTTAACCCACATTAGGGTAAAATAACATTATTTTAGATATTGTAGATAGAATCAGTTCTATTATTAACTAGCATAAGTAATACCAAATACAAAAGCTTTCTGGTAAACCCAAGTCAATGAAGAGAATACTGCAATATATCAATTAAAAGCCCTTCTTTTATTTTTTTTTTATCCAGCATATGAAAACAGGAGGTCCAGATTCTGTTCTGAATTGAAATACGGTTATGGATCTACAGTCATACTGTGGTGCATCAAAATACTGGGAGCAAAATTATTGGTGAAGGGTTTAGAAATCTGTTGATTCTTGAAAGATTTGTATTCTCTTCCAAGAAGATTAACCCATTTGGACATTTTTGGTTAAACTTGGTAATGTTCAAAGTAATGAAAATATGGTTAAAAGCACAAGGTTGCACCCAGGAGAATTATTTTTGTAGGCTTCTTCCTAGAGAAGGGGCAACAATTTGAATTAATGAATGTTAAAATTTTCTTTAGATATTACAGGATTTTCCTTGTGAAAAGCCTGAACGTATTTTTCTACCCAGAGGAGCAAATATGCACACAGACTGGTTTGGATAGGTATTCTCAATTTTGTTTCATACATCTATTACGTGTTCCTCTTTTAGGATTCCTCCTCCTCCTGTATTTTTTTTTCCAAGACGTTTTCAGGGCTGGGAAAAAATCGGGACACAAATTTGCAGTATGCAGCACAGCATTTATGGAAATGTCTGATTTGCTCGGAACTGTAAATTCTAAATAATGATAAGTGGAATTACTGCTGTAATTATCTTTCTGTAGGGAACATTTCTAACTTGAAATATAAAGCCTGCCTATTAAATAACATTCAACAGGAATGTTTCCTTAGGCATACTTTTCAGAATTGTATTTTATTTTTATCTTGAGCATGATCTGACTCTGCACCGTTTGTGTTAGAGACAGGGAGAATAACTAGAAGGGGCAAATGCCTCATAGGCAACAGGAAAGCCAGTGGAGAGATGAAAGATGAGCTTCCAGCAGCTGCAGAAAGGATATGCACTTCAAGGTTGCCCCATAAGCCTTATAAAGCAATAAAGGAAGGAAAACAACATTATGAAGGGTCCTAACAGTCATAAAATTCCAAAAATGGCAAGGATTGCTTTCATTATATAAAGTGTTCGTTAAAGCTTTAAATAATGAAATAAACTCTTGACACTGAGAATGGAAACCTTCACTGTTCAACCAGCCTCTGTTTACTTTACAATAATCCAGGCCATAAAAGTAGTGCCGTGCAAATTCCCCGTGCCGGGGGAGCTCCGGGATGCCCGAGGACCACACAGTTCCAAGGAGCAGGGTCTCCAGCAGCTCCTGGCCTGGTGCCACCCCTGCTCCCCACCCCCGAGAAAGTCTGAGTCACAAAATCCCTGGGTTTGTTTTAATTGTCTGAAATTAGGTGTTTTGGGGTTCTTTTTAGAGGAATTCGCCCCCACCCTCCCAATTTCTGGTTTTTTAAAAAAATTTCTTTTGAAACCTAGGAGTACTTTGGGTATTAGAAAAATGTGCTGAAGACTTTGGGACCAGAAAGTAAATGGAGAGACTCATTGGTGGGTCTTCTGGGAGTCAAGGTGGAGGCTTCTATATAAAATTATTTGCTGCTCCCATACTTCTTTAAAACTGTAGAATTTGAATTAAAACTAAGAACACAGCAGGTAATGCAGCAGATACTTTGTCAAAACAATGGGAAGAAATTACTTGTTTTGAACATGAATATTTTCAAAATTCAGAAGACCTTGTATCTCTTATTTCAGCCCTGTTAAAATAGTTTACCTTGTCTGTTAATAGCATAAACTGTTTAAATATTTTCTCCTGAATTAGAACCCTCTTTAGGAAACGTTATAAGCTTCACATTTTAAGTATACGTGCAGCTCTTCCTTATCTTATAAGGAAGATATTCCTATCTTCCTTATCACTGATATTCAGCCATTTTCTGCTTTGCTTGCAACAAACAGATATAAAATGTATCCTTGGGGGAAAAAAGGAATTCAGCTATAGGTGGGTAAAATCGTCATTGAAACCTTCAAGCTACAGCATAATCCCCTTATAGACACTTGAGCAGTTCTGTAATTTATGGCACTGGTTGCAATGAAAGTGTGGGATCCCACTGATTTCTCTGCCCACTGCCATAGTTTGCCATTTGTTTCTTCATCCTAGTTCTGAGCAGTTTTCTATGCTGCTGCTGTGGTTAAACATCATTTTTAAAAGACTTTGGAAAAGAAAATGACTCCTAATATATATATTTGTATTCTTGTACATGTTCCATGAGATATATTTGTGGGGTTTTGGTATCTCTGTACTTGCGCCATCCAAAATGAAATCCTTTGTCTCTTGGCATATTTTTGGGAGACCAGACAGGGAGACTGTCTGCATCATGAGTGGGAGAAGTAAATGACTCACAGTTCTCTTTATGAGGAGCTTTGTTTCATTCAAATCCCTCTTGCCAAGATGCTGACACTGAATTTGAGTCATCAGCAATAAACAAGTTGTACAGAAAATTGAATCTTTAGAGGGCAGAAAATCATGACCAAAGGAAAGACACTCACCGGCGAGCTCTGAATTAGTCTGTGCATCAGAGGAGTTATTGATTGCATTATTTCCCATGGTGGATATTTCCATAAGAGCCTTAAACTAATTCGAAGTCTCAGCCTGAAATTTTATTTCAAAAACATGTGTGTATAGTGAAAACAGCAGCATCAGTCAGGCTTTGAGATCACGAAATGCAAAATTGAGTTTTCACTGCACTAAGCAAGGTGATTTTGATCCCTGGTTTTGTCATGAGCTTTTTACCTCTTCTGTGTCACGAAAGGCTGAAATCAATAAGAATTTTTGGGATCTTCCAGGAAAAAGAAAGATGTGGTGAAATTTAGCTTGTGTTGGGTTTTGTTTAGTTCCCCTCCGCTTCCCCCCTCCCCCTCCAGTGCAATAATTTTGAATAAATTTACTTCATATTTCATGGTAGCAGTTCATCAGGACTGGACATGTTTGTTTTCAGGAAGTCATAATGGGTAGTTCAGTTGAAAATAAAACTTATGTACTATATCAGCTTTTAGAATTTTACTTTCATGAAAGCAGTACAGCACCTTATTTTTCTGTGGTACTCGTGTTTCTAACCACTCTAAGCTTTGAAAGTGCAAATGCTTTAAAGAAGGGTGGTAATGTACAGATACTTTCATGTGGAAATATTTTCACATTTAATAACCTTCCCTTCAACAAAACACTAAAAAGTCAGTAGTTTGCTGATTACAAAACATGCCTTTTCTATTTTCATTTTAAGGTGCGATTCAGTGTAAAACATGGCATATAAATGGATGGAACTGACTCATGGAAGGGTCAGGAAAGGGGATGGTAGGATAATGGGAATGACTTCAACATTTACAGGCATTTCTTACTCCTCAAAATGTCTTGTCCAACATGGTGTGTCCCAAGGGGCTCTCTATTCCCTGGTGTTCCTTTCTGTCTCTTGAGGAGTTTGTGCTGTAGTTATGTTTCTCTGACTCACCTGCCCCAGCTTTAGACCATTGTCTTTGTAATAAGGCAGAAATCAGCACTGTTGAAGGAAAGAGAAAAACCCAGTAAATTGTCAAGGAAAACACAGGGTATAATGCAAACAGTAACAGTTGTGATGAGCATAGTCGAATGAACTTGCACTCCAGCTCGGCTTTGCTAAATATAGCTACAGAATACTTGTTGTCTGCGGGCACTGGTGTCAGAGAGCATTGCCATCTGCAGCTGGAGAAGCTGCAGAAACAGGGGCACAAATCACAAGTAAAAGAGATGGCAGTAGAATTACAGACTGCCAGAGCCCTGGTCCTGTACTCAGCTCAACCAGGCCACCCCCCTCCTTGGAGGGTTGGATGGTGTTTCGTTCGTACTGTCCCTTTCATTGCAAGTGTGGCATTTCCTCTCCTGTGCCTAGAGAGACTCTGTAAGACTGGAAATAAGAAATGAACTTGTTTTGGTGGAAGAGGGTCAGTGTACTACATGCCTGTTGTTCAACAGTCCTTGGACAGCCAATTTTAAGTATGGAAAAAAATCAGAGTAGCATGTTGGCGAGTTCAGGTCTCTCAGGCTTGTGCTTTGCTCTCCTTTGCTGACCCTCGGGCAGAGTACCCCCCAGGGAATACACCTGTGGCCTACCAGGGTGGAAACCTGTCAAATCACCAGTGGAGGTGAGGAGGAAAAAAGCAGCATGTCTAGGGGTAAAAAACCTGGAGAGTGCTGATGCAAACAGGAGGCTGAGATCCTTGGGTGCAATAAAGTGAATGCAGCCTGGGAGGAAGAAGCGAGGAGGAGGAGGGCGGGCTGAGGAGCAGCTGTGGGATGAAGCTGAGAAGTACTGGATCTGGACAGAGTGGTCGGGAGCAGAGGCAGGGCCAGGGGATGGGGCCAGAGCCATGGGCAGGCAGAGCAGAGGTCTGCAGGGAGCTGCTAAATGGAGGTGCCACCTTTCAGCTGCCCGACATTATGTGATGGTGTCGTGTCCCAGGGACACCCATCCCCAAAATGCCCTGCAGCCATGTGCTCCTGCATGTCCTTAGTGCTGGAGTCTTATTGTGACCCCTCTATCAGGCCTGGCCTTTTTCATTAAACCCACTGCCAGCCTTGTCCCCTGCTCATTCCAGCCTGCCTCCCTGAGTTATTTGTACAGCATTGCAGCCTGACTTGGAAATGCCACACAAAAGCAGGCAAAGGTGTCATGAGAAGAAAGCTAGAGAGTGATGCAACATGGAAATCTAAATTTGCAGGGGCTTTGGAGAGAGTGTTCGTGTAGTGGGTAGAAAACCCAACACATACTGTCTACTCAAAGTGCATTGTGGGTGAGACTCTTTTCCCTCCTGGGGTCTGCTGGCTTTTCAAGAGGAGAAGGGTTAATTAAAAACAGAAAGGTACAATAAATCATCTCTTCCCAGGCCAAGAAAGTATAGTTCCTGTAATCCTGTTGATGTTCTCCAAAAGCCAAGACTAAATGCAATACTCCAATGTGGAAGAACATGAGCTAGGTGGACCTAGCTGGAAAGGGGTTTCCTCCTCAGATGATAATTGTACAATTATCTCATTCATTTGCAAAGAAGGAAGGGCATAGGCCAAAGGTCTTAGTATTGTGTTGAAAAAACTGGGTGAATATTGATTATGATAGGAGCAGAGTTTAAGCTCACCTAACTTTTGGTGAGCTGTGCTTTGTGTATATTAGGAATTTACACAATGAGTTCAACATAGCTTTGAAACACAGTAGTTTTATATACATCATAATAATATTTTAATGGTTAATGAACTGTTGTTTATAATCTGAAGTCAGTCTACCTGAAAAAACACTCATGAGTAAGAATAGCATTAATCCTGATAAAGTGTAGTACTTCCCCAGACTACATGATACAGTTGACTTCTTTCCACCTCAAAATAGTGATAGTGCTGCTACAGTGAAAACTGTGAAGATTTTATATTTTGCTTTTGCTTATTTTTTATAATTGGTTATCTGGGAAATGATGGACATGATTATTGAATGTTCGGTGATAATTCCAAATTAATTTGCTGTTTGCTCTTGGAAATTGAAATATTTTTGTATTAAATTGTCTAAAAAACTCATTTTATTGGTGATTTTTTGGTGGAGTCAGTGGTCTGGGAAAGGAATCACGATTGTTTCTGCTCAAAGTAATTATTTTATGGTGAACTTCAAAAGAGTGAGTCTGGATACCAATTTGAATGAAAGCTCATTATTGATGAGATAAAACTTGATTTTCCTTTTTCCCACTTTGGTGTCAAAGAAATTGCTTGTTCTCTTAATTTCTTTCCATTAAAGACAATATAGGTTTATAAAGCAGTGGAAGGAACTTAAGGCAGGAATGGGTTCAGGTTGCAGGAACCATGTTTGGAATGTGTAGCTTGAGGTATTGATTTGCGTGTGTATGTACTACCATGTGTGTGGAAGAGTAACCAATAGTTAAGCACCTGTTGTTAATAGTTTCAGATCTAAAATGGCATTGCCAGCTTGCACATACCACAGTGGAGCTGTGGTTCTCCATAGGGTATCTCTGTTCTCCTAACAGAGCAAGAGAAGTAAAGTAAGAAAACAAAATTTTTACACTAGATGTGTCTGGAATGCATGAGAATTTGGTGTTGATGAGCACAGGAAGTCAATAGTAATTTGTTTAGCAACAGTTTAAAGTAAAATTTTGTTCACGTTTTGTAATTTTCAATTAAAAGCAAACACATTTTTTCATTAAAACATTTTAATGAAGTGGCATCTATTGTTGCTGTCTGGTTTGTGAGAAGCTGATGATTACAACGGAGAGGGAGCTTGTTCCACTAGTTTAAACACGTGCCAGAAGTGTTCAGAATGGGAAGAAATGCTCTTGAAAAGTCAGTGGGTTTGAACTTTAAAGGCTTAGGACCTCTTGCCAAGTCTGCCACTTCTTCCCTGTGTAAATATGGGAATGTTATCATTTGAAGTGCTTCAGTCTCACACTCCTCATTTAAAAACACAGATGTTTGAACTGACTTCTTTTGTAGAGCAGTTTGAGATATGGTAGTGCAGAGTATAGGTGTTATTTTAAGGACTGTTTTTTAACCAGTGGCGAGAGGTTGGCTCAGGACAGTGGCAGAGAGGTTTGGAGAATTTTGCCTCCTTGTTGCTTACTGGAACCATTCCCGAGAAAAGGTGTTTCAGCAAGGAGTAACTTTTAAAGGTGTTTTTATGTAGTTACTGATTTCAGACCAGCAGACATCAGTGCTAATTTAGCATCCATTTGCCAGAGTGGCTGGGATTGAAATGAGTATGTTGTTCTCTTGGCTCTCTCCTTAGGTAAAGGCTGAGCACAGGGATGGAAGAGCAGGAACAGGCTCACGTTGCCATGTCCAGCTGGACATTACTGCCAAAACTCTTCTTTTTGTGGTTTCCACCCTTCTAAGCCCTTAGCCTTTACTAACATACATGTGTAATGTTGCAACTGAGCTTTAGCTGCCTGATGAGTCTCACAGTAACAGACAGCCCTATTGAATTGGCAGGAAATACGGTGTTACTTTAAAAATCTTTTGATTGTAGAACCTAACACTCTGTTAAGTGTCTGAAGTGGCTTCTATTGAACACAAGCATATGTACATGTATTAAACTCAATATTCAGCTCTAGATTCAGGACTGTATTTCATCTTTGGTGCCAAACCTCGCCTGAACTCTGAAAAGACTAAAAGTATGTGTTTTGTTCTCCAGGACTAAATTATCCATCATTTTTTGTTAGAAAACTTGTACAGAAAAATATTTTTTAATCTTTATAATAAAACTCCACAACTTACCTGTGGAAGCTGGAGACACAGTGAAGTGTCATTTTATTTGAATTTCAGAAGTACAAACATTTGTCTCCAAATTTTTTTTTTTTTTGAGATTTAAGTGGAAAGTCAGACAAAGAGTCTTTATGGTACTATTATCTAGTGAATCTGTGCTAGATTTGTTTTGATTTGCTTTTGCTCCTCTCACTACTGCTTAGAAATTAGCTAAAACATTTATATTGCAGAAATGATATAGCAGCAGTTTCAAGTCTTTTGTGCCTTACATGCTTGATTAGAAAAATCCCATTAATGATTGAAAATGCTAATCAGGGATGTGTTTTGCCAGCCATTACAGGCCCACGCATTCTATATAATCCATTGTTTATTAACCTAATGAAGGTCATTGTATCTTTGGAAAGCTTGTGTGCAGCACATTAAAATGGTTTTAAGTCTGGGCTGCTGGACTGTGGTGCTGGAATAAGTCAAGTTTGAATATTTATTTGCCAGAATGGCTCAGGCCTAAATTGACTTTTTTCTGGGTGGGATGGCCATACCATACTTTTTGTTTGTTCATTGTAATTATCACAGCAGACAAACAGTGTAGTGGTGGGTAAGCTGATGGTGCTGCCATTAAGCAGCTAGACACTGTCTTTATCCACATCTTATTGATTTTCCTTTTCTTTTCTTGTCAGGTGACATCACACAGAAGGGATATGAAAAGAAGAGATCAAAATTAATTGGGGCCTACCTGCCACAGCCTCCCGGTATGTGTATCTGTGCTTGCAATATATGAAGATGTCAAGTGTACTGATAGTTGCCACTGTAAAAATCTGCATCTCTGAAGAAATCTATGTGGCAGAAAACAAAGCTATTGTTATGCAGAATAAGCTTATTCCATCCATTTTTGTGTATTTTTATATATATATGTCCGCTTTGATGTGTGTGTACATTTTTTACATACGTTGGTGTGGGTTTGGCAGTCATGTCTGAAAAATTAAACTGGTCTAGGCTTGTTAGAGAGGCATTGTTTGTTGGAAGGAATGCAAGAACACAGAGGAAAATGTGATGTCCTAACTCATTAACACCTCAGCCATGTGAAGTTTTCTGAACAGATGTATGCATAAGAGTGGAAGAGAATTTTGGATCTTTGCACCTTCCTCCATTTCTGGGTTTTTTGTACAAGTTCCAGTTCTGAACACACTAGAGAGACCAGAAATATCCCCAGAGTCCAGCTTGTCCTAAGGCTTGTGGGCAGCTGACCTTTTACACATACCTGGTTTCAGTCTTGAGGTATGGGATGCATGCACTTGCCCAAAAGGTGTAAAAATGTCTTCGAACTAAATTTAATAATGTTTTGCTTCATTGCATTTATTTCATATATATATATATATATATA
>VZRZ01007791.1:1475360-1676208 GCA_013398175.1 Climacteris rufus | reverse complement strand
ATATATATATATATAGGAATTTTCAGCGTTCTTTCACTCTTCTGAGGCACTGGATCACGTAGTTCAATACATAGCTGTAGCTACTGATGTAGACCTCTGTTCTGTCTTGGCCTCAGAGGAGTGTGCCCATATACTCCTGGTGTCACTGACCTTGTGGAGGCTTCACTTGGGTTTGGCTATCCTCTGAGCCTTGTTTTTGTTGCAGTCCTTGGCATTAATTTCCTCCTTCTTTTACAAAATGCTTCCTTTATAGTGGAATTGATAGAGTTTTATTTAAACTGCTTATGTGGAGGCACTGCCTTGTTCTCTCTTCTTCGGGTTTATACATATTGCCTAGCTCCATAGCAGAATGCTGATTTTGTGCCTTTGGATTTCACTTGGTCTGCTCCACTGGGAACTCCACAACGGGGAACTCCACAAAAGAGATCAGTGTTGCAGACACCTCTCTTTTCTGAAGTGATACGGCCTAGTTTGAGGGTGTCTGTGACATTTCCTAACCACTGGGAACCATTAGAGAAGGAAGGAAATCAAATCAACAGAATTACGATACCAGAGGTGCAGTTTATTAAATTTCTGAGTATTTATTGACTCTTAGACATACATTAGACTTCACAGTTTGTTCTCATGAGACCTGCTTAGGTTTGCTGGGTTACGGAGAGATTGTCGCCTCACAATAATCCTCAACGCAGCGGTGCAGTTGGTACCACACTTTGTTTATTCGTTTAGTTGAGACTTTTGTTTCTTCACATAGGCAAATAGAGCTGTTTCTCCAGAAAACTCATCGTGTTCTGGTCAAACTGTATCCATGGCTGAAACTGCATCGTGCCTGTAATGATAAAAGAGAGAACATGGAGAACCCTCACAGATTTACTTTTCAAGGACTACTAAAATTTTCCAGTGTAAGGAGAAGCAGAGGGATCTTTCTAAGCCAGTTCTATAGTGGGGTCCATTCCATAGTTTGAAGAGGTCATGGCTGAGCTGATTTAGAGCTGTTTTAAAGATGGGACAAAATGGAGTGAATGTTTTCTGCTCAACCACTTGCCAGAAAATCCCACATTAAGAATGTGGGATATAGATAAGTGAAGGAAGATTATAATAGGATCAAGAGGAAAAGTATTGAAATATTGTCCATTGTTTTCTTGTAAATACATTAAGCTCAGTCATTTAGCTGATGGCTAAATGAATTATTTTATTATAGTGGAAGACACTGCTTCTACTGTATTAAAGTATTTTCCTCCAGAAACGGATATTATTTGTGCTTGGGTCTTTTGGTGTCTTTGTACTTTTTGTTTGTTTTGTTGTGTTATCTTTGGGACAAAACTTGAAAATGTCCAGTTTGATATTCTCCTTCCAAGACTCTACTCATCTGAATGGCTTGAAGTCTCTGCTCACTAGGAAGGGGGAGATGAGTCCTTTCCAAGAAGAAATAGGATAACAAAACAGATGCTGCCTTTTGTAAGCCTCTGTAAACATCTCAACAGTCACATACATGACCAATTAGCCTTTTTTTTTTTTTTGGTAACCCATTTTGATGCATAATGCAAGAATTTATAAACCTGACGGACTTGGATCTTGCTATTACAAGGGAATAAAGATTTTAGAGATATTTCAAACCGGTATGGAAACAGACGTGACTTTTGCTGGGATTGAAGGCATTGGGAGAGGGCAGGGTTTTGCGTTCTGTGACTGCATTCAACAAACTAGAGGAAATCCAAAGGCATTTCCCCTCAGCTGGGACATCCAGTCCTCCTGCTGCACCTTTGCTAACATTCCTAACGCCCATGTTGGCAGAGTGGAACATCGACCCGCGTTGGCTCCGTGGGCGTCCTGTGGTGTCTGTGCGTGCGTGTGCGTGTGTGCTCTACTGCATGGGGGCAGCAGCTCCACTCGTTGCTGTAACAAATGTAAAAAAACTAAACGTGAATTAATTAGTTTTTTTCAACTTGTTACAGCAGCGAATGGAGCTGCCGCGGTTCGGTGTAGACTGCAACACAGTGAAGGAGCTGCCAGAAGAATGCTCCGCACTGCCAACATTGGTGTCTGTGACATCCGGGAAGCGGCCGCTAGAGAGAGAGCAGCCAGCACAGCAGGAAACCGGCCTCTCTTTTATTTTCGTTTTGGTGAGCACAATGAATGTATCTTTTCCAGTCCATATCTGTATATAACTGTGCCTCATCTGGAAGCCTCTGGTAGACACCTCCACCAATGGTAGACATGGGGCTGCCAGTTGCAAGGCAGGACAACCAAAGGATGACATCTGGAAGGCCGTTGCTGACTTTGCCTAAGAGTGAAGTGATGAGAAGGGAGAAGGAACAGCTCTTTTTAGTAATATTTGAACGTATTAACACTTCTCTAGCTTCCATACCATGGATACTTTGGAGGAGGTTTCATACAATAAGCTGGTGAAACACAGGAAGGCATGTGTTTCTGATTCCCTTTTTGGCACTGCCTTTTTACAGGGCTCTGATCAGGTCTAAGCTCACCAGATTCCAGAGGAAGCTGTAAAAATCTAAACACCCCTAATTCTGTGATGTTTTCAAGTAGAGGTCTCTGCCTGAGCTCTGCTCACATCCAAGCCATTCAGAAGCAGACTGATTTTTAGGAACAGGGATCAGGCAGGTAGAGCAACTGGAGGGCTGTGTGTCTGCAGTGTGGACCAGCAAGGCATGACCCCGGCCATGCCTGTAGAGCCCTTCCCAGGTACCCATGCCTGTGGCAGGACCTGTGGCTGGTTCAGGCGTTGTGCTTTACTCCCTGCATTTGTAGCAAGGCTGCAGAGGATCCACAACCCCTAAAGACATAGATTTTCTCTTACCAACCATGTGGGCACATGGAGAAAATCACACTCTTGCGTGTGTGCATGTCCACACTTTCACGGGCAGTCCAGACATGGTGTAAGAGATGGCTAGAGGGAAGATAAGATGTGCAGTTCTGTCAGGACAAGACATGCCTGTAGAAAGATTATCTGTTTCAGAAACCCTTCCTCACTCATTTTCAAACCAATGTGCTATAATACTATGGAGGACATCTGTATTGGATTCTGACTGTGCTTGTATTTCTCATCTTACATGGGGCTACTCTAAGTCAGGTTCCCTCAGTCTGACATGATTAACTTCCTGTGCTCAAGATTTTTTCAAAATGGGAATGATTTAATTTAAATTGCAATTTCAAGTTTAACAGTATTAATGATATAAAACCATGTAAGTGCTAAATGCAGCCAGTAGAAGGGTTGGCTATAGACATATATGAACACATGCATACATGGTCTTTTTGTCATGCTTACTGGGAAGCTGTCATTTTAGAAAGGGAGAGATGCTACATAGGAGTGGGACTAATGACAGGTAAAGCAAGGCAGCCACGTGGTTGATACTGCTCCAGGTGATGTAGGAGCTGACTCTTGGGCTCCCTGTTTCTGTCAGGACAATCCCAGAGAGCATACTGTCACATGCTGTACAGCAAACGTGCAGTGACACACAGAGGCTGTGCTAGATCCACTGCACATCTGCAGGCTGACTGCGCAGTGCATGTACAGTAGGACTGACACTTCCAGATGCTGCACAGACTGCACATATGCAAAGGACATTTGTACTGTTCCAGCCAGGCTGTCGAACATCCAGAAATCTGGAACGGATATGCTGAATTTGGCAGTGTTAATGGGAGAAGGATGGGGGGAGCCCCCTTTTTCTTTCCCATTAAATCCCCACCTGCTTTAAGTCAGGAAGACAAAAGTACAACTGTGTTTCCTCAAAATGCTTTCTCAGGATGAGAGTTTATAGCTGGAGATGTTCTGTGTGCAGAGCAGCTTTTCTTTTCTTAGCGTGCCCGTGTGTCGGATGTCTAAAAATAATAGTGAATCCAGACCTTTATATCTGTACATACATCCCAGTCCCTCTTGTGCAGTGACCTTTCTCTTACTGCCTCTGAGGAGGAGCCATGACAGCCAAGAGCTGAAATAACCACTTAAACAGGCATTTATTTCACAATAACTTTCTGAATATTATCTTGATTCGATCAGTCAGTTCTGGGTAAGAGAACATGGATAGCTGCATGCACATTATTAAGAGAAACCCTCCCTACAAGAAAAAACTAAATTACCTGCATTCTCCATAAGCTGTGGTTTTGCCCAATTTGCTTCCAGTCTTTTGCCAGGAAATTTGATTATTCATTCACAGAACAGAGACAGTGTTGTTATCAATTAAGCTTTGCTTCTAACAGCTTAAACATGGGTGGTTCATTCTCTCTTAATCAAGTGCTGTGTCTACACTAGATTGCTTTCTGTAATTTCCCATCATTGGTACCACCAGTGTAGCTCTATTTGTAGTGTAACCATGTGGACCAGTCATCAGTGCTTTATTTATTATGGCTAATAAATCTGTGAGATGTGGTGCTTAAAAGGCACCTGCTGCTCCTTTCACAGGCCTAGAGACAGATCTCTGCACCTCCTGCTGCTGGAGCCCCAACAGTACCAGCTTGGGAACATTTCAAGCTAGGCAGGACAGAGAAGATAATACATTTGCACAGAAGATCCCTTTACCTTAGGAAAAAAAAATCTGTAGAATTACAGGAACCAATTTCCACAGCCTCTCTTATTCACTTGGCACATATATTAACATGTATCTATTATCTGTGCATATATTTGCATACTTTTCTGTGTGTATGTGTGCATGGCTTTGCTTTCAAATATTCCTGCTGCTAACTCTTTAGGCACTCCAAGTAAACTTGGTGATTACAGTTTCATTTTCTCTTCCACAGACATTGTATGTATTGCAACATTGGTTGGATTGCAAAGATTCCAAGGAAATGTTTAAACAAATCTTGATTCTGTAAAAATAGCCTCATATATTCATTTTATTAATACTAACAAGTATTCCTGTCACATCTGCCTTCCTAATTCTTAAAGATCCTATCAAGGGATAGCCTTGATGGGGCATTTGAAAGTGTGTATGTGTGTTGAGAGCATGGATCTCGTTGAAGGGCATATGTATGGCACAACGTGTGGGCACATCCCTGGAAACAGTGTGGCAGATGTTTCACAGATGAGAAACTACAGCACAGAGACAAATGCTTTGTAAGTTTTGGGTTTAAAAAAGAGTTTTGTTTTGAATTGGTGGATGCCTTGCAGAGCTTAGTTTGGTTAAAAAGGAAGGCATTGAAAGCATCTGAGAACTGCCTCTTGAGTCCATCACTTGAAGTGTGATGGTTTCTGCTTTGGTTTTGCCACCACGACTGAGAGCTCAGTTACCGTTTTATCATTCTTTGGTTTTTTGATGGCATCTCTGTTTCTTATCCTGTACCAAGACCACAAACATTAAACCTTGTTGAAATACAGATCAAGAAATACCTTCCTTCACTTTTAACTCTATTAGTAATGCCACAAAATGGTTGCAAGGGAAGAAATGAGTACATGATGAAATAAGTTAGTAATGCAGGCAGTGATTTCAGCACTCAGCATGATATTTTTTGGGGGGGAGGATATTTTTAGTACACATCAAAGTTGGGGTGTTTTTCAAAGAATTTGAAGATTTCCAGTGAAATACCTGTTGATGTTCCTGGAGACCATCTGTGGAATATAAGAGCATAGGAGGAAACATGAAAGTGTTGGTCTAAAACCTGACAAATGGTGAGAAAATGTGTCTCAGTCAGAGATGAATGATGAAGGGTAAAAAGGAAATACACCACTGAGCCCTTAAAGCTTAACCTGTACTGGGGCAGAGGATATGGAGCCCGTGGAGGTGCTTGAAGAGCTGGGTGCCACTGTCAAAATGAGAAACTGCTGGAATTCAGAATGTTGCCCAAATTTGTCTGCAGTGTGAGTTGACCAGCCCATTGGTTAATGTGTTTGCTATGTGAATATTTAGACTTCTTTTACATATTCTGCAAAAAGAATCTTCAAATGGTGCACTGAAGCTGTGGGACTGTCTAAAGGAAAGTGGAAATCCAACATCATGTGCATTGGAGCTGTAATGTGGTGTCCACCATCACTGGGATAAAGGAGAGAAAAACGAAGCCCATGGTATCCATGCTAAGCTTGAACTGAAAGCTAAAGCTTGCAAGGAAATGCTGGAAGGCAAAATTCAGATTGTAATAAGGAAAGAAGATCAGTTTGAAGTATGTGCATTGTTTGAAATCAGTACTAAGTGCAAGAGTAAGCTCATCTGTGAAGGAAATGCTTTTACTTAAACAATATAATCAGAAATTCCATTTTTTCCAGATTTATCTAGCAGAAAGTGGCTGCACTTTCCTGGATGTCTTTGATTAGAAGTATTGTATTTTAAATCTCCTTTGGTTTATCCAGTGAATTCATTACTTATTTGTACACTTGATGAGCAGAGTGAAATGCCACGCTAAGTAACAAGGTCCATGGGGATGGTGTGACATTTAACCTGTTTACAAAATACACGCTGTGTTCATCACCTGACTTTGCTTTTAGAGCTGAGCCATCACCCATTGCATAGAAGCTCAGGAAGTAGTGTGAAAGGAAGGTAAATACTGTTTCTTAAAACTGCACTGCAAGCACTGTTTGCCTTCCTTCCCACTGGCCCTGGAGTTGTTTGGTTTATCCTGCAGCTCTCTCTCCTGGGGGCACACATTGTAAGTTAGTTTTAGAACAATAAATGTAGCCTGTGTCTAAAAATGCCTTCTATGTCTTTTCAGTTAGACATATCAGCTTTTAAATATTTTTAGACTCAAAAATTTGACACAGACATAAGAATAAGAGATATATCAAAGCAGCTTGTCAGCTGGAGAGGGCAATGCATCTATTGCCAGGTTATCAGCACATAGTGTTGCAATTTACCTAGAGAAAGAAGTAATAAAGAGGGAAGGAACAAAGAGGTGAAGGCAAAAAAAAAAAAAAAAAAAAGGTGAAACCTGCTTCCAGCTCACAGTTTTGTACCTTCCATGCACTTAAAAGTACAGCTATGCAGCTTGCAGTGGTATTGCTTAAAATGCTTTACTGAGTCTCTTGCATTTTTAGCTAAAGGCAGCCAAGACAGGATCCAGCTTGCAGGTTAGGATTTGTGGATTGAAGTATCTGCATTGAGTTGTCTGCCTATGAACCTTATATTTATGCTTCCATTCTTATGTGAAGAGACACAGTTAATTCAGTTGATGAAACCCAGAGAACTTTTCATCTTATTCCAAAGCAGATAGCTCCACTAACCACTTGCATAGCTCTCAAGGCTTCGCTGGGCTTATGGAGTTCCTTGAAGATGGGTGTCTGATACTGTTCAGGACTTCCTATGGTACTGGAGACATCTGCACAGAGTGAGCACACATAAAACAAGACTTACAGGGGACACAAGCCTTTCTGGTCAAGCCAGGTATCATATCCACAACATCTGAAAAGAAATTGGACACCTTTCTTTAGAATCCTGAGTTCTGGTCTAGGTCTCTGTTTTTCATAATGGGAGCTTAGCTTAAGCACCTGCTTACAGACACCTAAATATAGGTGTCTTAATCTGCGAGCTGAGTCCCTCATTAGCAGCATTAGCTTGTATTAGGAGCATGACTCTTTGCTCCAGTGAAACTGCTGATGCTTGTGTGTAATGTGATGACCATAAAGCACTGATTTCTCAGCCTTTCATATAAAATAACTGTTCCAGGAATACATATTTTGCTGAAACTCCTCATGACTTGCAACAAGTCAATCACTCGTGCTAATGACACTTACGTGGTAAAGTCCTGCTTCAGTTCTAAGACTGGGGCAGACCATGGTGCTGTTAAGAATGATGCCAGTTTGACAGTGACTGTGATTGTGCCTGTGCACAGGGCACTGGCATGACACTGTCCCTTCTTTTAGGAAAGCCATTCATTGCTCTGCCACCTCCTTAAATTTAGGCATCGATCCAAGTATGGATTCTCAAAGCCATTATGCCACTGCTTCCACTGACTCCCAAATGCATCTGGGTGAAGCTGCACTTGAACAAGCATTAGCACTTAACCCACAGACTCTTGATAGCTGTGAAAGCTATCAATTTTTTGGGTGTAGTTATGTTCAGAAGCTGAAGTGAAAAAAATATATTCTTGTTACTGCACTGTGCTGCTAGAGCCTTCCTGGAGGTGAGCAATTCGGCTGTTAACACCGCTTTGCTATTTGTGGCAACACTTCACTGATTTCGTGATGCTCATTGTTCTGCATGGCTTTTACTCCCACCCATCGCTCAGGAATGGCAGCGTGTAGGTTCTTGCTATTGTGTCCTTTGTTTCACTCCATCGCTGCTGCCATGGGAGGGTGCACAGAAATCCAAGATGTGAGTTCGGGCCATCCAGCTAATTCCTACTCCAGCCCCTTCAGCAGAGAACCATCATCAGTCAGTTTCTTGCTGTCTCTTCAGAGTGGAGCAGTGCTTTCTGTTTTTTCACCTTAGAGGAACATAACACAAAGAGGTGTGCCCACAGGTGGATGATGGAGAGCTTCTCCTCTGTATTGTAGCACAAAATTAACTTCCTCATTTTACTTGGTGTTGTCAGTGAGCCAAGTTCACATGTTCTGCTCCATACTTGGGTAGAGGTTTATTCACTTGTATTTATATGGGAAAGTGGGAAGTAAAGCCATCAAATGATCCCCCAGACCTCATAAATGCACAAGACATTTTGATATTCTCATTTAGTTTTCTATAGCCTTAAATGACTACTGGTGCAGGATGTTGGGGCTCTCTCTTTCTTGACTGTATGAAGAAAATTTATAGTACCCGCTGGGTCACAACTGACTGACTTAAAACAACAAACACATGTATACAAAGTAGAAAGGAATAAAACTAGCTAAAGTGTCTCAGTTTTAAGATTTCATTAGAGACTTATGTATCTGTAGTAAGAACAGGTAGCAGCAGCATGATCTCTGGAGTGAACCAGAGGAGTGAAGAGCCCTTGGCAGTGTCAGGGAGTGCTGTGGGCAGCAGTGCTGCCTGGCCAGTTGGGTGTCCTGCTGTCTTCTGCCATGGCAGGGTCAGTGTTTGATGTTACCTTATGTGCACTGTTTTTTTACACCTGCAAAAAGATCTTTGTATACTGTCCCCAACTGCAGAAGAAGGGATTGAGACACTTGAGGTGTCTTTCAGTCCCTAGATCAGGAGAAGGAAACCACAAGCTTGAATGTGTCTGTCCAATGGCTTTCAGGTCCATCTGAAAGATCTCCCTCCTGCAGCAGATGGGCACCTCTGAAACTGATGCTTTTCCTCACAATTTAATTTCCCCTCAGTGTTTCTAAAGCCTATTGTGTGTGGGTTTTTTGTTTGGAAGATGCAGTTAATCTCCTTTTCCTGTATCATCATGATGTTGACCTGCAGTGGCAACACCTCTGTCTTTTTTCGTTTTTCTCCACATGCCATTGCCCTACACAAGTCATTTTCCCTGGGAAGTGTGGCACTGCCTTCTATACAAAACCTCTGTCACACAGCAGCACCACTAGGTGTCCAATTTTTGGGTGTGGGTTTTTTTTAGGATTTTTGCGAATATATGTGATTTTCAGAAATTATTTAATTCCTGACAATGTAGATAGGGATTGAGATGAATAATGGCGCTTAGCATCTTGTACAGACTGGAACATAATTTTTGGAAAAAATTCAGTCAAAATTAATGTTATTATTAACTGTGTAGTGCTTGTTTTCAGGGTGACTGAATAAAGAAGGAAAAATTCTGAGTATAAAAATGAGGAGAAAGTATTTATTTTGATTATTTCAGTGACTGAGAATTCAAGTTCACCTGACAAAAAATAAAAAGGCAAGTGAGGGCAAGTGAAATTATGCAGTACTATAGTGTGGAAACAGAGGAGTTAACTGAAGACGTTTTATTTGATTTAAGAGTGTGAATTATTAACCACAATCTGAGTAGAGGAAAATTTATGGATTCATTCTGTCTTTTCGGCGCCTATAAGATTTTACTCCAAGCATGTTTTTTAGCCAACCAGCCATTCCTCCACAAAATCAAAGCAGACTTGACATTGCTGATAATTCAAAGATTTAAGAGAGAAACTGGATTTCAAGTGCAGTTTATTTTTGCAAAGAAATAAGCATACAATGCCAACTTTTTTCAAAAGATGCTTCTTAAAGAGCCTGTTGAAACCTAACTGATCACAGGATTTTTGGTCGGTCTGTATTCTACATAAAAATGATTGTTTCTACAGATGTATACTTTTATTCCTCTCCAATAAGTTTGCATTAAATAGTTCAGAAATAGTAGTGGAGAGTTTTTATGTTATGTTTTAATTGAAAAATGTGAACATATTTTCAAGCATTGTTTTGTTGAATCCAATTTCAAATTATTAGTCCTACATTTGAACCCTAAGTGCAAGAGGCCAGTTTTACTTCTGTTCTTACAGTTACGCATAGTAACTACTTCTTAAAGGCAAAAAATCATAGGAAAGAATCAATGTAGTTTCTTCAGGCACTCCTGGTTCTTTATCCTTTTGCATCACAGCACCCAAGGCTCTGTGCTTTGTTTGCTCAAAGCTGAATGCATCAGCTGGGCTTGTCTGCTCAGGTTTTTCTCTGGAAGAGAACAGGGCACCACATTATGCCACTGTTACAGATGCAGATTTGCTTTCTTTTTTTATTGTTTGTTAGAATTTTCCTTCTTAAGTCATTGCCTTCACTCTTCTCTGGAAGTTGTCAAGGAACATCAGTTTCTAGAGGTGTTTATATATGATGCTGCTCTTATACCACTACTGTAGTTTAAGAAGCCTTCAAAAAATACTCTTAAAAAAAAGAAAGCAAATTTGCTTTGGGAAAGGTTTGAATCTTAAAATAGGGGACGTTTAGGTCCAGTATACTGAGATACTGCAGGTATATTTATTACAAGGCTATTTTTGTTGCTTTGCTGGAACAGGTTACTGTTTTCAGCCTGGCTTGGTGCTGGAACAGGTTACTATTTTCAGTCTAGTTTTGTGCAGTTATTGTTTACTTTCTGACCATTGGTAGCTAAAAATGACTATAGATCTTACTACAGTTCCCTTCCCACAGGAACTAGTTTCCACAGGTTAGTACTGTGTTGTCACCAGCTGATATTGTCCAATCAGACAAGGTTTTAGATGATACACACTGTCTAAGTTTTCCTAGGAATCAATTTGCAGGAAAGTTTCAATATCCATTGCAATGGTGTCTGCCTTTGTTAGCTCATTAATATATTTCCCAAATACTACTTTATGAAAAGTCTTCTTTTTGGGGAAAAAAAAATTGCCAAGTTTACTATCCGTATGCTCTTTTTGTGATGTCCATGATCCTGGAAAAAGGGTTTCTTAGGGAAAGCCATAGAAATAACCACATCAGAAAAGCTGGCCAGAGGCAAGTAGTGTGTAACCAATTGACACAATGTGCTTTGGGCACTGAATGTTCATTTTCTACTCCTAGTGAATGCTGAACTCCTCCTCACTGTAAGTCTTCTAAAATTCAATCAGAATGAGCTGTTGTTTTTTTTTTTTTAATTAATGCAGGGGTGGACCAGGCGTTGCCACAGGAACGTCGAACTCCTGTTACTCCGTCCTCTTCCTCTCGGTATCACCGTCGCAGGTCCTCAGGGTCACGGGATGAGCGCTACAGATCAGGTGAGTGGAGCTGAAGACCCTGGAACTGGAATGAAAACTTGAAGTGTCTTGTTCTGTTCTTTGCTTTTTTAAGAAGAATTCTGTTGTAAACTTGTGTAGCTATATATGGGAAACGTTCATTGTGTGAATACAGAGGCACTGTCCAAGCATGCAAGGGTGGAGTTACAAAGCCAAGATACATCTGGAACTGGATCTGGCAGCGAGTGTGAAAGGCTGCAAAAAGGCCTTCTACAGGCATACTAGTGAAAAAGGAAGATTAGAAAAAACATGGGCCCACTGCTGAATGAGGCAGGAGATTAGGTGACAAAGGGTATGGAAAAGGCCAAGACACTGTATTCTTTGCCTTGGTCTGTACTGGTGAGACTTGTGTTGTGGAATCCAAGACATCTGAGACAAATGGGAAAGCCTTGAGCAATGAAAACCCAACCTCTGTGAAGGAGAATCAGTAAGGGAATATTTGAACAAACTAAATGAGTAGAAGTCCGTGGGACATGGTGGGATGCATCACTGATCAAAGTTGTTTTAAGCCCACTCTCAACTCCTCAAAAATTTGTGTCAGTCAGGGGAGGCTTCTGAGGACTGAAAGAAAGCGAGTTTCATTCCTGTCTTCAGGAATAGCAAGAAGTAGGATCTGGGAAACTATAGGCCAGCCAGACTCATCTCAATCTCTTGAGCAAGTGACAGAGCAAATAATGCTGGAAGCTCTTTTTAAATATGTGAAGGACAACACAGTGATTGGGAGTAGACAGCATGGATTTCCAAAGTGCCCTTAATAGGTTGGTCAATTCATGCTTGATCAGTCTAATAACCTTCTACAATGAGATGACTGCCCTGGAGGTTGAGGGAAGAGCAGTGGATGTTGTATGGCTTGACTTTAGTGAGACTTTTGACAGTCTCTCCTAGCATCCTCCTTGACAAACTGGTGAATATGGATTAGGTAAGTGAACAGTGAGATGTTCTGAAAATTGGCTGAGACCAGTTGGTTGAGTTCAGAGAGTTGTGATCAGTAGCACAAAGTCCAGCTGGACTCCAGTCTCTAATGGGGCACTCAAGGGAGTGAATACTGGCTCCAGGACCCCTTAATAGCTTCATTAGTGACTTTGCTGGTGAAACAATGTCCTCTTCACACACTGGCAGATGACACCAAATTGAAAGGAGTGGTTGATATACCACATGGGTGTAATGCCATTCAAAGGGATCTGGGCAGGCTGGAGTAGTGGGCAAACAGAAATCTAGTAAAGTTTCACGAAGGAAAATGCAAAGTCCAGTGCCTGGGAAGGAATAACCTCATGCCCTCAAACAGGCTTCTGGAAAGCTGCTTGGCAGTGAAGTCATGTTGGATGTGAGCTAGGAAGGTGCTCTTGAGGCAAAGGAGGCCAGCAGCCTCCTGGGCTGCACTTGGAGCAATGCTGCCTTCCCTCTGCTCAGAACTGGTGAGGCACGCCAAGAGTGCTGGGTTCAGTGCTGGGCTCCCCAGTATGAGGGGGATATGGATGTACTGGTGAGAGTCCTACAAAAGACCACAGAGATGATTAAGAAATAGATCCTGTGATACGTGAGGAGAGGGTGAGGGACCTGGAGTTGTACAGCCTGGAGATGCTCAGGGGAATCCCACCCACATGTGTAAGCACCTGATGGGGGAATTAAAGAAGATGGACTCAGTTCTTGGTGGTGCCCAGTGAAGGACAAGAGACAGGTGGCAAAACTGGAAATATGAAAAATTCCATTTAAGCATAAAACCCCCCTTTTTTTGGCTCTAAGAGAAGTCAAGCACTGGCACAGGTTGCTGAGAGAAGTTCTGGTGTCTCCATTCTTGGAGCTGTTCAAAACCCCACTGGATGTGGCCACAAGCAGAGTGCTGTAGATGACCCTGCTCAGAGCAGGGAGTTGGACTGGGTGGTCTCCAGAGGTTCCTGCTGACCTACTCCAGTCTGTGGTTCTGTGGCACAGCTGGATTTTACTGTTCTGATTCTAGTTCCATGAATACTCTTAAGAAAAATTCTTAATTTGAAGTATAGCAAGTTGGGAACATCATTATGCCCTAAATAGAAGCACTGATTAAGGGAAGATAAAATTAATTTCCTAGCTGAACAGAAGGGTAAAAACTCATTTCCAAATGAATGGCATCCAAGTCTCTTCATGATGCTGCTCCAGATATAATACAAAGCAAAGGAAGTGATTGGTTTAAAACTGGTTTATAATGGCCTCTCACAACAAGAAAGACATTGAGGTGCTAGAGCATGTCCAGAGAAGGGCAATGAAACTGGCAGAGGGTCTGGAAGCACAAGTCAGATGAGGAGCAGCTGAGAGAGCTGAGGGTGTTTAGCCTAGAGAAAAGGAAGCTCAGGGGGAGACCTTATCACTCTGTGCAACTCCTGAAAGGAGGTTGGAACCAGGTGAGGATCAGCCTCTCTTTCCAAGTAACAAGATAGCACAAGAGGAAATGGCCTCGAGTTGTGCCAGGAGAGGTTTAGATTGAGTATTATGAAAAAGATTCTTCAGCAAAAGATTTGTCAAGCATTGGAACAGGCTGCCCAGGAAAGAGATGGAATAACCATCCCTGAAAGTATTCAAAAGGCACGTGGATGTGGCAGTTGGGGATGTGATTTAGTGGTGAACATGGTGGTGCTGGGTTAATGGTTGGTCTAGATAATCTTAACTTTTCCAACTTTAACAATTCTGTGATTCTGTGAAGGAAAAGTGAGGTCTGAAACTTCTTTGTTCTTACCTTTGAAGGTGTAAATGGTGTGTACTACACCCTAACAAGATGAAGGGTAGGTGTGCTCACCTGTTGTTTGAACTGCTGTTGGCACTGCTGCCGTGTGAGCATCCTTCTCAGATGACAGCCCGAGGCCGTGGACTGGTTCCTCTGGTGCTGCCTCTCCTGCAGCTGCAGAATAAGGGAGCTATATTGAGGAGCTGACTGTAGAAGCTCTGGATTGTGTTTGAGAGATGCCTCTCGCTGGATGCAGTCAAACTGACTCATTGTGCTGACACAACTGGAAAATTGTGGAGAACTCCTTATTAAACCTTTTATAACATATCTCTGGTTCATTCCATTAGTCAAAGAGCTTGCCAGTCCCATTTAAAGGAAAATTAAATGATAAATGTGGCAGAGAAAGTTCATGTGTGTCCAGACCGTTCTGATAAATTTTTAAAACTCCCTTCTCCCTTCAGAAACCCTGGGTTCATATTGTAGATGCTGCCAATTTTTTGTTAAATAATGGTTGTGGTATTTGCATAATACTTCCTTGATATATAAGCTCCTAGAAGCTTCTCCAACATTACACTATAAATGGTCTGATTTCTACCCAGTGTTTTTAAATAGGTAAAAAAAATACTATTCCTGAACTTGTCTAATTTGTGGGTGTGCAACACATGGTCCTCAAATCTCCAAGCTGTGACTCACTAGAGCAGTTCTGTTAAACACATGTGCATTTGACTTAGAGTTGAAAGTTGTCTGCTTGAGCTATGCTTGCCATTTGTAAACTAAGATGTCAAGTCAGCTTGGGGATGGACAAAAGGAGACATCATGCACAGCTTCCCTGTGTGCCTCTTCTGAGACCCCAGGAGTGCTCTGAGTTGGTGTTGCTGCCCTTTGGTTTGTAAAGGGTTGTTACCAGTGCAGGAGTCTCACTTTAGGAGAGTCAGGACTATACTATAAATTCAGATCTCTCTTGCTGCTCTGAAAATGTCCTCAGTGCTAAAACTGAAAAGCTTGACATTATTTTGAGGACTTCTCGAGGCTTTGAATTCCTACCTTGGTTGGTGTATAGCATGTCTCCTCAGCTACTCACTGAGCCCTCCAGAAAATTGGTTTGAACAACTCCTGCATCTTCACTCACTCAAGAGAAAACTGTAGAAAATATCAGTGAAGGTAAATGTAAACATAAATTTTTGAAATTTTGAAAAGTTATCAGATCATCTTCAAATTTACTTTCAGAGGAGCTTTGCTAAGATATAGTGCAATATGCCTACTCTGAATTTCTTCTGTACATTGCCCCTGTGAGATCTATTTCTTTCTTGATCTTGTAATTATTCAATTATTACTGCAGGTTGCAAACTTGCAAGTCAGATTTCATTCTGATTATCTTGTTTCCAGATTCATACTTGCTTCAGGTAGAAGCCTTTGTTTCACTTGTTGTTTTGCTGTGCTTAATACTTCAGCATCTCTGCTCTGATCACATTGTGATTGTTAGATCTTAGCTGTTACTCAGTTTGAGTGTTTGTTATCATATTTGGCACATCTGCTTGGAAAAGACCCAAAACAAAATGAATGCACAGTCTTTAACCAATAAGGAATTCACTTCTAGGAAAACATTTCCCTTCCTTAGTGTTTTTGCACAGTTTATTTCAATTAGTATCTGCAAACAAATCTCCCATTCCAACTCTGATCAAAGTCCTTTTCTGTCTCTTCTTGGTAAGGTTTTCCTAATTGGAAGTCTCAGATTCTGAAAGTCATCCAGTTCTCCTTCCATGCATTTGCTTTTTACATGGATTTAGATGTCAGCAAAGATTGTTTAATGAACTCTCTTTGGAGACTCAAAATCATTGCTGCCACTTATATCACCTTCAACTTATGCTTTTGTATTATGCAAAATGTCATACTGTGACATTTTTAATCCCTGCCTATTTTCTTATTTCAACCTTTTTTATTATTATTGTTTCGTTAATGTTGTAACCAAATTTTTCAGCACTATAGTTTTAAAAACCTGGCTTCTATGATGTTATATTCTAAATAAAATTGACACTTGAGTTTGTGGATACTATTTTTTTCCCTAAATGTTCCCGGTATATTTTTTGTTTCAAGATAATTTGATTTTAGAATTCAGCCTACACTGGAAATTTAGTCTAATTCTTTAAAACCAAACAGCTTTAAAATTTCCTGGCTGCTTCTTTTTATAGAGGAAGGGAGCCTGAAACCACTATGTTTCAAAATGTCAGCTTTGATCATTTTTCAGATGTTAAAGAAATAGATAATGCTATAAAGTGTAGTAACTGAATCAATGCAACGTTAAGCTATATTATTTGCTTTATACAAATGTGGCAAATGGTTTAGCTGATATCAATCCAAAAGCATTCTTTGATTTGTTTACTACCGAATTAAAAAAATCCCTTAGTATTTGTTCACATAGAAACAGTATTTGGAAAGGTTTGCCAAGTGTAGATCATGGCAATGTTTTTCTCTTAGCAACTGCCATTCCTTATCTGGTGCTTGTACTATAACATTATCTGGGGGCTCAGGATGACACTGAAGCCAAATGGTGCTGTAGGCTGGATCAGTGACTTTTGCCAAGAGGCTTTTCTGGCCAGTGGATTTTCAGGCAGGAAAGCTCAGTCAGAGGAAAGCTGGCTTGCACTGCACTTGTGGCTCTGCATGAGGAATAGATGTCAGCATCGGGCTTGATGTGGTGATGGGCCTGCAAAGTCAGGCACAGACTGGAGGGTGAGTAATAATGGTCACGTAGATGTAGCTGCACTTGGCCATACAGCTTTTGTTTTCTTAATGCCATGTGGAAACTAGGTTTCTCAGGTACTTTCAGAAGCTGCAGATCCACGGATTTGGAATGGTGTGTTGAGATGAGAAGGTAGGAATTATGTGGTGGAGTAGTCAAGTGGGTAACCTGAATGGCTTAGCTTTCTCACTCTTGCCATGCTGTCTGAATGGGCTAACTTGGCTGAAGACTGAGATTTTTGGAGGCTGTTCTCCCTGGATGCCCTCCATTCAGTCACCGGGGACTTGGTCGCTCTCTGGCAGCATTGGCTGCATTCTGCTCCTGCCAACATTTAAATCCCTCCTAGGAGGACCTGAATTTCCTGCCACCATTATTTAAAATACCACCACACAGGTTGTCTTTCTTTTGGCAGAATGACCTGAGCTGATTTGGTGCTTAGAGCAGTGATCTGTAAGCGCTGTGGTGATGTGCAGCCCTGCAGTGACCGTCCTGCTGGAGCTTGGCCCCCTGCCTGTTGTGGGGCCGGGGCTGAGCTGGGCTCTGCTGCCACGTAAAGGCTGCAGCGCAGAACAGCAGCAGCTGCTGGGGCACTGCCAGCAGACACAGCCCCTGGGCAACCGGGCAAGTCCTTGGGATCAGAAATTGCTGTCTTGGTCACCATAAATCTCCCCCCGTTCTTTGTTTCTCAGGTGGTCATGGTCTGTGGGGTTCAGAGAGCAACTCTCCCTCGGAGACCTTCAGCACCTTTCCGGAGAACAGATTAGTTATCCTCCCTCAGCTTGGTGTTCAGCACACAAAGAACTGAGACATCAGGTCCTTTCCAACTTCATTTTTTCCAAAGGGGCATCCTGTGGCCTGTAGATTAGGCCAAAGCAAAAAGCTTGAGTTCTCCATCCCAATGCTGAAAATCATAGCACCTTCTTATGTGCCAGGACCTGGCTTTTGCTATTTCCACACCTGTCAGTAAAAAAACTCCACCTAAGTACAAAAGGGATAACACAAAAAATTTACACCAATAAAAATTTAAAGCTAAAACTAAAAATCAACATTAATTGGTAGGGAATGTGGTGTAATATGTTTAAAGGGACGTGCATGTGTTAGAAAGGAGATAGTGTCTCTTCAATTTCTAGTGCACCGGAATTACCTCTGATGAGATAAGGATGGGACAAATGGGTTGGGCCAAGGTTATTAAGGCTCTTTTTTCTCGTGAGATTTTTAGTAGGCCTAGAAGATGACCAGAGGACTGCCTGGAGCAAGTGTAATCCTTAAGAAAAATGAGACCAGTGAGCCCTAAAAACTGAGTTTTCCAGATGTCAGGAATTATGCAGGAAGTAGCAGCATAAATGAAATGGTGCTGCCTGTGTCAGGGGGTTCATGGTGTCCTAGAGGAAAGAGCAGCAAATGAGAGCACATACATGGACTATATAAGGATAGGTTTTAAAAGGCACAGCAGCAAGTGAGCACAGAGCTGGGAGCTGAGAAATGGCGTGTTTTGAGAAATGCCATTTGTGGAATCATCATCTCTCAGCTGGTAGCATGAAGGAAGTGTATGGCCTGTAAGGTGGTTGTGTCACCTGCATTCCCAGCTGGGAGTACCTCCCTTCTCCCACTGTTCTGCTCATTTTTCTCCATACGTTTTGGTTGTGAAGATAAGAAAGAAAAAATTGGTCTGGTACACCATCCTTGGCTGCCATCCTTGGTATCATCCTTGTCCCAGAGATCCCACCACTGCAGGGAACAGCCCATTTTCCAAGCACACTCAGCACTCCTTTCAAAAGACATCTTAATATAGGAGATACTTGGAGGTACTGCCAAAACAAATGCATCCTAACTACAACAATCACAGCTCAAATTCCTGAGCCACCTTTCCCACACTGCTGTTCAACAGGGAGAAGACTGAGCAGCTTAAACTGAGCATGAAATTGTTAAACTTCAGAACAAATCATCTCAGGCCAGGTTTGAGGGTCATTTGAAATATAAATGTTCATGTGGCTTGTCATAAAACAAATAGTATTTTAACCCTTGAGGTGAGTGAGGGTTACTTGTGAGAGTTAATTTGGAATCATTAACCTGGCTGCAAACAGACTTATTCAGAAATTAATTAATTGCGTATCTGATTTAGCTTGTTTAGAATGTTAATTTCAAGCTACAACTCAATCAGGGAAAAAAAGAATTTGAAGAAAAACTTTGGCAAATATGTAATTTATATGACCACATTCTTGCTTTTGACCCAGCAGAAAAATTTCTAAGGATAAGCATAGTACTCTTGAGGAAAATTATTTGAAGGTCTCCAGAGAGAAACAAATATAAAGTTGGTTTAGTTCAGATTCCGTAGTAAGGGGGCTTGAGATGAGATCACTGTGTGAAGCTGACTTCCAGCTTGCATTACAAATGAGATAATAAATAAATAGAGGAATGGAAATTATTAGTTGGAGACCTGCATGTTGGGTTTTTATTTCACTTATGAGTAGAGTTAATATAATTTTAAACCTCAGAGTTTTGAGAAAAACATTTTAGAATTAAATTTATTATAATACCTGAAGAATCCAAATTAAAGCAAAAACTAGTCCTTTCAGCAAAACTAGCAGTGGAGTCATAGAGAGTTCAGTCTGCTGGTTTGGTGTCCTCTGTTTCCAGCATGGGAGCTCTGTGTTTCAGTGCCTGCCCATCCAGCTTTCCCAGCTGAGTGTTCAGCTTCTCCTTCCTTCCACCCAGAGTCAGGGATTACTGCCATGCCAGCCAAAGTGGGACATGACAGACATGCTTCTCTTCTTTAGAGTTAAGCTTTCTGACCACATGAGAACATAGAAAGCATCTGGCTTGTGCATGTGTGCCCCAGGTGAGAACAGAAGGTGCTTGGGAGGTGCTCAGCATCGGCTGAACGGTGGCACAGCCCTTTCTTGAGTGAACAGCTTCCTGCACCAGTGGAGCTTGTTGGCTGCAGCATCCTCAAAGAACCCAGCCTTTTCCAGTAGCACATTCATGGGAGTGCACATCTTTTCTAAGCCACTGACTTTTCATTGTCAAAAATGGTACAGATCAACAGAATGTGGCCCCAAATTCATGAAAACACAGCAGATGTTTCCTCTGCATATTCATGTATCCCCAGTTCCCAGTAAAACCAAGGGCCTAGCATATATAGTTTAAACATCCCAGATAACTGAAACTTGCACACATAAGTTGTTTTTTGAAAGGTAAGCAACAGTTTATTTCTGCTAGTAACCTCCACAGCCCTCCTATAAATGAGAGCCCTCTTAGAGCAGCTGTTCTTGCATTCAGTCAAGTGTTGACTGTTTATTGTGAATGCCATATTTCAGAATTAATAGCTCACCTGCTTACAGATGGAGAGAAATTAGGTGTCACACTGCTCAGGCCGTGTGCTTTCCTATCTTAATACCCAGAGAGATTGTGAAAGTATTCTGGGACTGCTTCATTATAACATCACCCACAACAAAGATCTGTTATTATATGGACTCACTTACTTTCACATTCCCAGGAGTGAGATGATTTCCCAAGGACTGGTCTGTGTTGGATGAACACAGCAATTTTAATGAAATCACTTGCCCAGTATCTGCCTGAAAATAACTCAGTGCTGTCAGCCCAGGACAACCAAAAGACAAAACCCAGCTGTAATCTGATGATACCACATTTACTGTGTTTGACCCTATTTAGTATGTCCTGGCTGCATTTCCAATAAACTTAGCTACCAAGTTATCTGTATTCAGAGTATTTACAAGCCACTTACTAGGAAATGAATTCTCAGTAGATCCTTCGTTTCCATGGTAGCTCTAACAAAGGTCTGATTAAACTCATAAGCAACTTTCATGATTTCAACTACTGGTTTCCTGTAAGACAGCAATTACCAACCTTCTCTCTGTATAATTACTTAGCATACAATTGCTATACTTAGCATTATCTTATCCAGAATTTGCAGCCAAAATCCACCTTTCATAATGCTATTTTCCTATAGTATCAGCAGTCTGCCTGTAATAACTAGAAGTTGTTTTGATTATTCTGTTGCACCATGTGTTGATGCAGCAATAATTGCCCTTGCTCCCATTCCCTCCTCTGTCTGTTCTTCCAGCTGTTTTCCTTGATGCCATCCCAGATGCTGGTTTCCCTATGACAGAGACTTATTTGTGGGTTTAGTTATTTGTTAAATGCCTGACTTCAGGGCTGATCCTCTACTGCAATATAAAGAAGACATAACTATGTATTATATGTACGTAAATAACCTCTAATTAAAAATCCTTTGGCATTCTCAACTCATTAGAGCAGAGCATAAACCTTCTTGGTCTTAATAATCTGCCATTCTGTGAATGAGTAAGTTGTGATTGTGGACTATTCTGTAACAAGCAAGGAGACTAAACCTTCGGAGTCCTTAGGCCTGTCCTACTCCCATTTTTATCATCTTGTTACTAGGAACTGGCTACTAATGCAAAGGAATAAAAGTTGTTTCCAAGTCAAAAAAAAAAGAAAAAAGACAAAAAGAGCTCAAGGGAGAGGCATTACATGAGGCAAAAGGAAGGAATAGAAGAAATGGATGAATTCAGATCACAGCTAGGTGTGTCTCCAAGCAGTTTTATTCTTACAGGGGTAAGTCCCCTGAAAGGAGAGACAGAAGTAGTAGCATTACTCTGTTAGGTAATTCTGCATCTGTACAGCAAAAATTAGGCAACAGCTTGTTTTTCCATACTTGTGTTTCATAAACAGCTGGTGATTTGGTATCAAGGCTTTATAATTACTGGAAAACTGAAAACATGACCAGAACCAACAGCAAGAACATATTTGATCAGAAAGAGAGGAAGAAACAGAATCTACAATCTTGATTCTAGCAATGCATGACTTCTGCCTACAGCCAGTCTAATTTATTGTCTTAAAAAGAGACAGGGCTGAGTGGTGAATTAGATGCAGAACTACTTGACACACAACTGCAGGACCTGATTTAAGTACAAAAGAAGATACTGTTTTTTCTTTTGTGTGCTGAAGCATTTTAAGCAAGGGGTGTAAGAAACAGTTTTATGATGTGGAATTTTTTAATGTTGCTGTTCCTTGCCATGGGAGGAGCACCTTGTTCTGTGATCTGTGCGGAACTCATACCCAGATCCCTGATCTCTGAGGAGGTGCTGCTTTGCTTACAGGATGTTGAGTGTTTGACATGTCTGTCAAACATTTGTGGAGCAAATGCAGCTAATACTGAACAAAGGAAGCTGCTGAGGCACGTTAAACTTCTATAGGAAAAAAAATAGTAACAACCCCTCCACTTCAAGGAAGAATGCAACTCTAATTTGTTACATAGGTTTTTATTCTTTTAAAAAAGAAGATCTGAACAAAAAGGAGCAAATTCATTCTGCTAAAAGCTGCAAAGGTCTGTAGGAGGACTAGGAATTTGCAGCATATTTCAAATGTCACAGTTACAATTCAGAGCTTTCAAGGACACTCTATCTGGCCCAGGTAAGGAGTGGGGCATCCCTGTTCATGGGGTGTAAGGGGAAGGGTGAGTGAGGAATATGCTCCATGCCACATAAGGATTTACTCTTCAGAAGAGTGCTCTTCTAGCAGCTGTACAGAAACAGGAGATACTGCAGCAGGGCTCCATATGTGGAGCAGGAAATGGCTGACCTTGTTCATCACACAACAATTGTTTTTTGCTCTAGGAAAGGAAGACTAATTTGCTTGTGGAGACAGCTGAGCCTAGAAGGATCATACATGCTGTCTTCTCCAAAGGAAATGACTAGGAGAGGGCAGCTTGTCATAGAGGGAAGTCACCACTTGTTCTGAGTATGCATATATTTGTGCAAGGAGGAGAGAAAGTGTGTTTCCCAAAAAAGGCTTCATTAAATGTTCCAAAGAGACATATTATCCCAGAGCCATTAAAAATCATCCAGCTCATCTTGTGACTAAATAAAAATTTGTCATGTTTCCCTCCAAAAAAGATCTCAGGTCATCCTCAGCATATGGAATAAATTGTTCAAGAATACTGTGAAGAAGGAGTCAAAATTATGAGCAGTCCAGAATTAACAGTTTGTTTCCATATTTCTGGGCATTGTTATTTAACCTTTGACTACTGCCCACCTGTCAATGGTTAATACAGTTTCTCCCCATCTTCTGTCACCCAGTTACCCCTTCTGAGAGCAGGCTGCTCTCTCCCATGTCATCATGCATGTAGGATGAGCAGTGTCTGAGCACAGGCTCACCTCTCCAGCTGGGCTGTGTGCTGGCCACTGATGCTCCATTCTCCTGCTGGTTTTGTGAGAAGGGAGCAGTGTGTCAGGGCAGTCAGGATGTCACTTTGCCCCACAGAAACAGAGAGGTGGGCTGCTTTTGTTTTCCATGGGAAATCAGATGCAGGGGGTGCTGAACACCCATCCACTAGATCGTGCTGAGAGAGAAAGTTGGGATAGACCATGGAGAGCACAGTGTCGGTGTCGAGCTAGTGCTGTGCAGTAATGTCTGGTTTAGTGGGTTTGGCTTTTTTCCTAAGCCTTTTCAGTTAAACTAGGAGCACACCATTGTGCCAAGTTATGAGATAAACCAGATGAAAAGAGTGACTGCACTAAGCAGAGCACCTCCCAAGGAAGCTGGGCAATTTATCCTGCTGATGGTATGAGGAATTTGCAATACATGAGAGTTTCTGATTATGGAGTGCATTGGCCGAAGCCATAGGTCATGACTCTGAACTTACAGAGTCTGAACTTACAGACCCTCATTCTCTATGCTAGTTTTAATTTCTCTGCCCTTTGTTTTGAGACCTCATCTCTTGTACAATAATAGATTGTGAGCTCTTTGAAGGGAAACTTTCTCTCTACCACCTGCTTGTTTTTACCGTTCTACTTCCTTTCTATTTCACATGCTGACTTTGCTCCCAAAAGTATGCTTGCCCTTTCTATTCTGTCATAGAAAGTAAAGGAAGAGAGTAAACAAGTAAAAATACTTGAATGCAACAGGGAAAAGACTGGGGACAGAGCTGTTTTATCTGCAGTTTGCAACCTATAAGAAATATGTCAAGTTGAATGCTGAGCACCAGGTTGATTGGTTTTAAGCAATGAGCACGAATTAAACAGTGAACTTTTCCAGCATGTTGCTTTGCTCTTTCCCATTTATTGATTCTTTGAGTACAAACACACAAATTGGATTCAATGTGTGGTTGGCCAAGCTAAAAGAGTGCAGGACAATAGCAGGTAAGTCACTGTGCATTATTAGTTCATACTACTGTAGATAAGAGGTCGTGATATTTTATTCTATGCTCTAGATTTTCTGTTGAGACATTCTTGTGGAAAAGTGAGGTGGGAAGAGCAAAAAGATCTTTTTACCTACAGGAGAGCTTTGAAGGGTCAGGATCTGGAGTTGTTTTATCAGCTGTAAGTGTAGTTAGAATGTCATGTGAAAGAACATTTTGCCTAAAATCGTGGTTTTTTGCACTTAGACTCAGGATTTTCTAAGAAGGCTTGAGTGCAATTGCATCAAGGTCTATCTGTGTTTGAAATGATCAGAAGTTTGTAGTAGGTGAGAAATAACAGCAAACAGTATCATAAGGACAGAGAGTAGAAGTTTTCTCTTTGTGAATTGTTTTTTTTTTAATGAAAGAATTTCTGTATGTCATTTCTGGACTAAGTATTCATATTTGAATAATTTTTCAGGAAAAATTTAGAAGAAATCTGTTTTATAGCAATACTCAATCACAATATAATAAATTCACGTAGTCTGAACATGCCAGGGTAGCTTGAGAAAGCAATTTAGACACTTTTGTCAGACCTGCAAGACAGGGGCATCACCCCACTAGAGATGGTTTGAAATTCTAATGTGATGTTCCTGCTGATGCTGTGTGTGATATGTGGAGAATACAAACTGCTTTGTGCTGATGGGATTCAGGGGGATAGCAGTTTCCTGTCCCAGGGGAACTTGGATATGTCTTCACACCTTTGTTATACTTTGCCCCAGTGTATATCACAAATGTGGTTTCCTTTCTTTAATGAACAAGGAGCATTCAGTTACTTCTGTATAAATTCTTATTGAAAGTCTCTTTGTAATTTTTCAGAAGCTGCTAGGGACAGATTGTGGGGAAGCAGTGAGTTACATACAATATGGTGGACACCACAGATAAAGGCAAAGAGCTACCACACTCCTGTTCAGATTCATGAGAAGCAAATCACCAGGGACACTGGTGATGAATGTGTGTTTCAGTTTGGATTTAAACCCATGTTTCATGAAAGTACAATAAGAGATTATTAGCTGCATTTTGGTTAACATTCCTTGTGCTGTATCAGCAGCTTTGGGTTGTAGACGAGAAAAGCAAAGCTAAAACCTGGAGAAAAGCAAAGCATGTGTATGCAAAGTGTGTATCTGAAGCTGATATTTGCTGGGAACAAACCTCCTTACTGTTTCTATCTTGCTGTGGGTACAGGATAGATGTTGTAACCCATGAGTTGTTCTCAAATGTCAGTCTGGCTTTCCCTCACCTCTCTGATTTCTCAGTACTTTGGGTCTTGATCTCTGGATATGAATGGCTTGAATGCTGTTCATTAACTTAACAAGTCCCACTCTGCAGGACTGTCCATACAGGTTGAAGAGAGGTGATAGCCTTTCATTCAAAAAGAAGACCATACTGTATACAAACTGTATAGACTCTTACTCATTCTTTGCTGAATCCTTAGCCTTTCTTTATATGCATAGAGACACTTTTGTTAGCCAGAAGTTTTATTCCCGAGAAAGAACGTTGTGAAAAAACTGTTCACCCAAGCTTGGCTGTTTATGCTGCATTTTATTGCTCTCACCCTAAAGTCCTGTAAACTCTTGTTGATGGTCCCTGACCATCTCTAGACTGTCTGTCCTCAGCATTTTCTAGACCCTTGAGCTGGGTTTCCTTGGTAGCCTCCATAGCCTGAGTAGTGCCTTCTGAATAGCTGACCTTGCAGGCTGGGCTGGGAGCAGGTGTGCATGTTCCTTCTCCCCAGTCTGCTTCCTTCTTGTTTATTTGGAGTTTCTTATCTTTTACATTGTTTGTGCTTTCCTGTGAGGTTTTGGGTTTGGGTTTTTTTTAGCAATCTGTAATCTGGTTTATTCCACAGTAACCCATTACAAATAAACATATCAAGAATGTACCTTATTAAGAAAACAATTAAATCCCTGGACTCCTGTGGACTCATTTGAAAATTAAAACCCCACAGAGTGTTTTTAATTAAGCTGATGAGTCTACCTTCTTGCATCAAAACAGCATCAAAAAAGAAATCAAAGAATTCACAAGTTATGATTCAGTGTCCAGCTGTCACTAAGCATTTTAGTGATTTTCTGTCAGCTGTCCTCCTGTAAAAATCTTGGGAAGAATTTTTTCTCCCTCCTGACACTTACAGTTAAAAGCAATTCCTGTGTACAATAATATAGCAATAGTTCCTCCTATGTTGATCAGCAAAATTTATTTTCTTCCAAAAATTGCTGTAGTGTTGGCGTGTTGGGGGTTTTTTTAAAGGGAAAGCTCATTTTTTTACTGGTTGATATCTAATTGCTCTCCTTGGAAGGAAAACCAAGAATTTTCCCTCTTTAATAGACAAGAAACAGAAGCTATTAGTGAGCATGTTCAGTCCTGTGTATGTTATTGACTTTGGTGTGAAGTGAGCAGGTAGGAATTTATCTTGGGGTCATGCTGTTAGGTAAAGACTTACATTGTTTATTTTCATAGTCTGATACTTCTCACATGAATTTTCTGATACTTTTCACATAAACATTTCATCAGGTTTTAAATATAAGAAAAACCTTAAACTTTCTGCTTTAAAATAATGACCTGACAGGAGAGAAATTGTTCTCTGGGTTGATGTTAACATTGATCTTCCTCCATTTTGGTCCATTGGCTGCATGGCTCTTTTCTCTTTTGAGAATGGTTTGCCAGCTTTGCTTTTCCTGCCTTGCTTTGCTGATATGCTCACCCTCTTCATGCTTTAAAACAAAAGAAAAAAAAGCAGCTCACAGAAGCAGCCAGTAATGCTCTTTATCTTACTCTTCCCTGCTGTACTTATACTGAGAGGTGCTTAAACCCTGGCAGAAGATAGGGAACACCATTAGTGAAAATGAGACCCTGTGGCTTATCAACAGCTTGTCATCTAATGCTTCTAGTCATCCTTCCAGGTTGTTACTCACAAGTTACTTACACTGATGTCATTCAACCAACACTTCTTCAAGTAAAGGTATATATACTCTTCTCTTTCCTGCTGCTTTTCTTGGGGCACACTGCCCATTCAGAGCTGCCACCACATCCATACAGGAGTAGGATAATGACTGTGTGCTGCTAGCCCAGCCTGTGAGGGTGGTCTTCAAGCAGATTCAGCAACAGCAGAAGTGGGGTCACTCTGGATTAGACCTGATTCACTGTTCTCCTACTTCACAAATGTGAACAGCTAAATTATGCACCTGAATTGCTGTATTTTCTACAGCTGGCCAGTGACGATGTGTCAGATGGTCAATATATGGCAACTTCTTTAGCCACAAAGGACTTCTGTTGGCTGCCATGTCTTTTGCATAGTCTCCTCATGTGAGTCTTGTCCCAGTTCCATAGAAATATGCAGACAAGCAGTGCAAGGTGGTAAACTAAAGGCAGACTTATTTCTATATGTAGTTATGGTAGTAATTAAAAATTTTTGCATAAAACAAAGTCTTTATCAAAAAGTCACTTGGATTTTTCAGACATTATAAATGGCCTTTTTCAAACTTTGGGAGGTGGGCAGCTATATATGCATGTGAAAGGTAGAGAAGCTGTTCACTGGGTTCATCCCCAAGGAGAAGGGATCTGTTGGATGCTGGGGAGTGGGCTGGTGTGAGCTGTGTGCAGCACCTGCCTACAAAGCACCAGGTCTGTGCTCAAGGTGTTTTTTTCCCTCAGGCCAACCCTACGTAATACTTCTTTTTCTGTGCATAATGCCAAGTGACAGTGGCAGGAGAAGGATTTGGGAATGAGGGACCTGTTGCCATTTCTGTTGTGGCATTTTATGTACCTCTTATACTTCAAGCAAATGTTCTTGTTCACTTAGTCTGTGTGACTTTGTGTGAATGGGAAACTTAATTCATTTTAAAAATGGGCAATGTTAATACACCACACTTGCACTGAAAACAGCAATGGTTGCTGGAATAACAGTTCCTGGTTAAACAGAGGTTTGCCCCAGGGGAGTGGCATTCCTGCTCTTCAAATACTGCAGCACTG
The DNA here is from genome assembly GCA_013398175.1 of Climacteris rufus. Lineage (NCBI taxonomy): Eukaryota > Metazoa > Chordata > Aves > Passeriformes > Climacteridae > Climacteris > Climacteris rufus. Next base: position 1,648,025 of record VZRZ01007791.1, on the reverse strand, counting down.
TTCTGGGAATATCATACAGCTCAAAGGGCTTGTTTTCTGGTACAGCACTTTTCACTGTAGCTGCTTTTTTTAACAGTGAGGAGAACTCATGCAGTGCCTCCAAGATCCCCTGTGTTCCTGGCCTTCCATCATGGGATGTGTGTTGTCAGCCCAGCTGGCACAGGCACGAACCTGTGCCAGGTATGCTGTGTGCACAGAGAAACAGCTCCTTTCTGTCTAATCCTGGCTTCAAACCTCTTGCCTTCCAGATGTCCACACAGAAGCAGTGCAGGCAGCCCTTGCTAAACATAAAGAAAGGAAAATGGCAGTGCCCATGCCCTCAAAACGACGTTCATTGGTGGTGCAAACATCAATGGATGCCTACACACCTCCAGGTGAGTATCTCTCTATTTTTATGAAAATTTTAGAAGTGGTTCTTTGTGCTGCTATGAATTGCTAATCTGTCAGCATGGGTAGTAATGGAAATGGCATTTGATGCACACTGAGCTTAACTGAGGTATGTTTGAAGAGAAGGTGAACTGAATAGTGGAAAAGTCAACAGGAGCAGTTCACATTGTTACTTTGCCCTTGGTGGTACCTTAACTTCCACTGGTCCTTTTGGTCTTACAAGGACCTAACTATGGCCAACTTGTCATATTTGATGATAGTCAAAAGTTCCTTTCACGTTTCTGGTTTATTCCCTAGCACTCTAATGTAGTATTGTCTTTGCAGTTAGTTGTGCCATTCTTTTTCGAGTTTATCTGCTCTTTTATCTGCTATACTTTGAAAATACCCCATATCTCATGCTTCTCATACTCACTGAATCCAGCTGGGACTCCCATTTCAGTGAGGAGTGGACTTTGTACAACTGGAGAAGTGTCTTACGAACTTTGTGGAGTAAGCTTGGGAGAGTATTTTTTATATTTTCTACTGACTGGAGATCTTCAGAAGATTCTGTGTTTAATATTATAAAGGAAGATTTTAATTATCCTTATTTTTTTTGTACAATAATACACAAGCCATGACCTTGGAGCAGAAAAGCTCTCTCAGTGCACAGCTAGCAATTGACTTAGTTTCAGGGTTTTCAGTACTACAGACTGTTTTTATGTTTGCCTACCTTCCTGAGATTTTCTTCATGGCACTTTGTTTAGATTTGTGATATGAATATGCCTTATTTCTAGAAAAAAAACCAAAGCCTTGCAAGTTAACAGGCTGTTTTTAATTACTAGATACTTCTTCTGGTTCAGAAGATGAAGGCTCCGTACAGGGCGACTCCCAGGGAACTCCCACCTCGAGTCAGGGGAGTATAAACATGGAACATTGGATCAGTCAAGCGATCCACGGCTCTACCACATCAACCACGTCCTCCTCCTCGACACAAAGTGGAGGCAGTGGTGCTGCACACAGGCTAGCTGATGTTATGGCTCAAACACATATAGGTCAGTATACAGATGTATTGAGTATGTTCAACATGGATTTTGACTCTCACATTCAGCTGGTGCTGCTGTATGATACAAAAGTCTTTCCAGTGCTGCTTCTTTGCATTTTTCTAGATTTGGGGGTAAACTTATGTTGTAGCAAACAGGGTCTAGCTATTGTGTCCCAAATATCTTAAAATGTACAGTTGCATGACTTCCATTACTTAGCACTATAAAGGTCTCTGTAGGATTCACCAGTCAGAAAAATCAGTGAATGCATCATTAGGGATTGCTTGCATATGAGTTTCCCCCACTGCTGCACCACTTTAATTACATAGCTTGAGTGATTTTTGATAGTTATGTTAACAGTAGTCTTCTTACGCATATTTTTTCTGCCCTTAATTGAATCTAGAATACTTGAACTGGGATATCTAATGATTATACTCCATGGGAGAGACCATTATATACCTTCAGAGAAGCGAGCTGTTATTATTAATAGTTTGTTTATATCCTTTGGAAAGATTCTAGGAAGTCAAAGCTTTCTTTCCATTAGGGCTAAGATTCACAGACATTATTTTTGAATATTGTGCCATTGACACTAGTCTTTATTAACATGAGGCAGATATTTGATTGGATATGTGGAAAGCAAGGCTTGTTTTCCCTTCACTCTTCAGTTGTTTTTCATACAAGGCATTTGCTTTGGGTATGTTCTTGCTGGGCTGTGTATTTTGGGCTCTCTCACTGAAAATCAGTTTAAGTCTGTGTTGGAATAAATAAAGCAATCCTACTGCTGTTCTACTACACATACGGATTCAGTTTTGTGTGGCTGTTCTTCAACTGACATTGCCTTTTCAAATATATGTAGTGAGATACATGAAAGCATCTTCAGTGTTCCTGATTTCATGTGCTGGAACAGGAGTTCCTACTCCTTTGGTTTTTGCTATGTATAGCTTGAAGTAACACCTGTATTTTCAGTAATCCTCTCACCATGATCTGGAACTGCTGAATTGCAGTCAGGAGAAGAACTTGTATTGTATTCATAAATTCCTGCTAAACGGATAGCTTAGAACCTTGTTTTAGAAACACATGCACTTCAGAACACATTAATCATTGCATTTGATTATTTTCTGTGACTTCATCTTGAAATGCTACAGGAAATTATAGCATAGAGAAGTAAATTTATCCAGACTCTGAAAGGTTGCATTACTCACACACCAACTCTTAATGTGTCTTTAAATATACCTTCTTTATAATTTGACATTTGAGAAATTTTAAATCTGGTACAGTAAATCTTCTTTCATAATCGCTGAGTTTGTGGTCAATAATACAGCATTTATAGAACTAAATTAAGATGGCAGTATTCTGCAGAAAAGAAAAAATACTATTTCTTATACTTGTCTTATTGTCTTGTTGACTAGAAAGATCTTGCCTTTGAAGGCAGCAGTTGAGCTCATCTCAGCGTATGCATGTTTTCATTCATTCTGACAATAAGATACCTTAAATTGCTTCTCTACTTAGGCAGTAGATGTGGTGTAGTAATGTAAAGGTCATTTGGATACAAAATATGAGTGATGAGACTGTGATCTTATGGTTGCCATCAGTCATTGTTGCTAAAATCACTGGAAATGTAAGGGAACCTGCACAGTTGATAACTATAAGATGTATTTCTTCATGGGTGAGCTGCATTCTTTAAGAATATGAAATTAAGTTGCTTTTTTGTTTCTTTTCCATCACAGAAGGTAGATATTGCATTAAAATGTATTCTAAGAGGTGATAGATTTGAAGTGTTCCTGCAGATAGCCTTGCTCTTTCCAAGGCAGTGGGCCCACATGGTAGATGAATAATCATCTTTGGTAGGAGAGAAGATGAGAGAGGAGTAATCCTGTTCTTTAAAGCTCCTCACCTACTGGAGACAGTTTGTTCCTGGTCACAAAGAACGTTACCGTGGCTTGATGTCTGTTTGGTCCAGGGAGTTGTTCTCCAGAGACAGACCAGCCTTCAAGAGAGAATTCAACTGTGAATACGTAATCCATACTGCCATACTCTGGAGACACCGGTTTTGATAAATACAAATTCAAGGTGCAACAGGAAAGACCTTAATGATAACTCAAAGAAGCCCTCTATTCTGATATCCACTAGGGTTTTACCTCCAGATTGCATCACAAAATCAAAGGGATATTTTTTCTGGGTTAAGTACACTAATGCAGTCCTGAAAAGGGATTTTAAAAAAAGCTTTGGTTCTAATATAATCAGAGTTATCTTTGTGAATCATTTTGATAATTTGCATAAGTTATTACATGGTTTTAATGTTATACTGTTCATCGAATTTGACTGCTGTTGCTCTATTGCAACCAAAGTTCTAATTTGGGATAAATACAATTTAAATATTTATTCTCAGCTTTAAAACACTCAGGTGTGTGCATTAAGCTACAGGGAGAATCCTTAGTTTGACATAGGTATCACACTTGTGTTCAATAATTCTTGAATTTAGAGGTCGAAACAGTAAAATCTGTAAAAAATCTCTAATATTTTGACCCTTCTTTGGGTCAGTACTATGTATATTTATAAGATCTTTAAACTTTTGTTTGTTGGTATTACATGGTTTGGATTTCTATGTATATAAAAATCAGGGACAAGAAAGCACCCCCTGAAGCTAACAACATTCATGCAATGAAAATTACACATTGTTTGCCTATGATTGTAAATTTATGTAAAGTTAATCATCTCACTTCAAAATTTTGATCCTATAGGTGCATTTAATATTTCTTTTATATGATTCAAATATGTTTCTGCTTGAAAATCAAAGGCCTCTATCCACATTAAAGGCTACACAGATTTCTAATCAAGTAAATATAAAAACATGTGCCATAAGCATGGCTGATAGTTTTCAGACAACTTGAAAATTCTTTTGTTCTGAGGGGCAATGTTAACCTGTACAGGAGACTAGTTTAAAATACTACCTGTCACCTGCACATCAACACAAGAGAAACCCAGCTAATGGAAAAAGCTACATCTCTGACTCTGGATTTCCCTTCCCTGACAATCAGAAGAGCCAGCTTTTTTGGGAGTAAAAGCTGTGTTTTCTTCAAGTACAGTGTTGCAGGAATGCTTTTTGATTGCTTGGAGATCTTTCAGAAACATGGTGCTTATGTGAGCTTCCAAACTTCCACTGAAAGTATTCCTCCACTTCTTTGCTGCTCCTCAGACACGGGGCTTTGTCACCGCACATGCACTGTCCCTATGTGCATGTGCTCTGCTTTGCTGGGCCTTTCTGATCTTCATGAAATGGGGTAAATGATGTCACCCCAGTGGCAGAAATGAAGAGAGCCTTAACTGGAAACAGCTGTTCTGCCTGTGATCTAATGCAAGGATATTGGAAGAGATGGGAATAGGAGGTGACACCAATATGAGTGTTTGATGGAGGAAGTGCTTTGAAGTCATACAGCTGTCACAGTTGCTACTTTTTAGTGAACAGATGTGTCAGGATCATGATTCTTCACTAAACCTCAAACAATTCTTCAAGTTACCTGTCATAAGACCAAGCAACTCTCTACAGACATTGTCCATAGCCAAAGCTTGGATTGACTATTCCATACAGAAAAAGGGTATATTTCACATAACATAGCAATTACCTTTTTCTTTAGAAGTCACTCTGACCAAATTTTTGTCTGTATGATTTTCATTTGTCTGTATGATTTCATTTTCATTTTCATGACTCAGAGACCCAAACTGACTGAAGATTTGTAATGGATGAACCAGAGCTGTAGATATTGCCATGATTAGACATCTGCTAAGCAGATACTAAAGAAACACATCAAGACAAACCTTAATATTCCTCTTCTGCTGGATAAAAGTAAAGAGCAGCAGTAAAGGGCAGCCAGGGTGCTAGAACTCCTTGACTGACCCGTGGTGACAACCTTGGGAGAGATTTTCTCTTAGTTAACTTCAAGAGCCAGTGCTGCTTGTTCAAAAGGAAATCCTTTTACAAAAGAGCAGGACATTTATTGTGTTCTTTCACCCTACTCAGCACCATGTGTAACAAAGAAGAATTTGGTTTCAAGTGCATAGATCTGATGGGAGAACATCTCTGCTCAAGTATCTTCTGCCCCATGCATTAAAAAAAATCAGTCTTTAACTCCAGTTCCCTTTGCCTTTTAAAGTCTGAAAGATGAAAATGCTTCACTGGAAAGATGTAAGCAAATAGAGATAACTTTAAAAATACTTTCTCATGTTACTAATAGCTGACTAAGTACAATTATTTTCTTAGTCATGATCTCCCATATGCATAGCAAAACTGCATTATAAGTAGAAAAAAAGATAAACATCAGCATTTTTTAATTGATTTAGTTATTGAGTAATTCAATCATGATCTATAAAAAGCTCTTGCCGCTTAGCAAGGAAGGCCAAAAATTGTGCAGAGTCTAAAGTAGTTGTTAGTGACAAGAAATTTAAAATGAAGACATTATTCAAGCAATTACCAGCATGTTTCATTGTTCAATCTATTGTATGTCAGTTGGTCACTTATAGGACAATATAAGGTGTTTGTTTCAGCAAAGTTGTAACAATGGATGTGATCAGAAGCAAAAGCTTCAACTGGACATTCATAGAATGCAAGATGTTTTTGAGTTGCACAATAACAGCTATCTTGAGTTTTCCTCCACATCGTTGGGAGATAAGGTTGAGTCCTTATGATGTTCATGAATATAAACACTAAATAACAGCTGAAGACATTAAGATCATGTCTTAATTTTTCATAGTAATTGTCTGTCAAATGCTACCTTTAAATGAGTAGTATGCAAAATAAGTATCTATTATAGCATCCTTTTCCTCTATGTGCAGCAAAAAAAATTAGTTTTCTGTGTTGATGATGCATAAATTTGGGATTGAATGCACAAGAATTACAGTTTTTCAAAGTTCAAAACTCATGAAAATGCTTTATAGTTATGTTTGAAACGAAATTTGCTGTAGAAGGTGGTGTTGTAGTACTTGTGGTACCATAATACTTACAGGGCAGGTTTAATAAAAGGCACATTTTGAAAACACTGTTGGAACACAATGACATTTTTCCAGAGTTTTTGCATTTTTAAAGACTCTTACTCTGTTGTAAAATCGAGTGCATTTCTCTTCACTTCAGTGGCAGGAGAATCAGGACCTGTCTTCTTTTATAACTCAGAGGCTGCTGGGGATCGTTTATGTCAATTGAAAGAGAAGTTGTTATTTGCTTGAGGTGTTTATCTCCATCTAATCTAATGCTGATAAAAACCTGGAAAAAACGTATGAGACAACCCATAAAAATAGTACAAATACCTAGGTAATGCCGACTTAGACTTGAAAACATGGAAAGACAAACTGTGGTAGCATGCTGAATTATCAGGCTATGAAGGAGAAAGATTAGCTCTGTGGAATTGTTCAGCAGTGCTGGCATGAGTCAGACCAAATCGTGTTTGCCTTCTGGAAGGCAAGGCTTTGTTATGTGGAAGAATTGAAATATCTCTGTCTAAAAATAGTAGACAAGCAAGTGTCCATGAAGAATGCAAAGTTCATGTTTCTTTACATTTTATTTTTTTCCTCTGGTTTCTAACCCTGCTATGATTGATTTTTTCCTTCCTTAACTAAAATTGACATATTCAAAATGCAGAGGGTTTAAAAGTGATAAGCATTGGCACTTGCAAGTGATTGACAACATGCTGTGTTCTTTCTACTTAGAAAAACCAACACAGTAATCCATCAGAAGTGTATTTGTCTGTGTCTTTTCTATTTGCAGATGTCCAAGCTTTAAGTATAAAATCAGATGTCAGTGTAGAACCTACAACCTAATTGCATAACTTTTTTACCCTATTGCTTGTATGGTTGCAGATACACAGCTCTGTTTTAACCGGTGGAAACTTTATTTACCGAAGTCATAATATGCATTATAGTTTTGTACAATAATTTCGTGCATTAGCACCTGTTCAGATGTTGGGGAAAAAGAAAAATCAAATAGTCTCCTTGCCTCTGCCCTTTGCTTTTCTGCCCTGTAACACTAGAGGTACACGGTTAAACCTTTCAACTTACTTTTCACAGAAAATCATTCTGCCCCTCCAGATGTTACCACTTACACCTCAGAACACTCAATACAAGTAGAAAGACCACAAGGATCAACAGCACGGGTGGCACCAAAGTATGGAAACGCTGAGCTTATGGAGACTGGTGATGGTATGTCACAAAGCAGAACTGGGGTTCTTTTGGGTATCCTAACCTTTTTAGTGGTTACTGTATGCATCTGCTCTTGGTTTTTGGGTGTTTTTTTGTTTGTTTGTTTTTTTCTGGGCACTTTTCATTTGTAAACACAAAGTTGCAGCACCTTTGCTGTTCTAAAATAAGCTGATGTCAATGAAGACAACATAGAGAAATATTTCTTAATCAGCAGAGCTGACTCCCTGTAGAAACTGTTTGGCAAAAAACCCCAGAGAATCTCTTTAGATTTGCTTTTATCATGCTGTCTGGTTACAGCTAGTCTGTTTTATAAATGGCAAAGAATGTGACCTGCTAGGATGGCTACATTTTGAAAATTGACATGTTTGAAATTTTATTCTTTGAGATTTTTTTTTTTTTGAAAAACAGTTATTTGTAAACCCTTCCTTATTTACTGCTCCTCTTTTCTAAAACTTACCAAACAATATTTCAGCACAGCATGGAATTGTTGACCAAGTGTATTGCATCTAAACTTAGTAACTTCAGCTCTAAACACCACTTGGTAAAAGTTTTGGAGCCAACCTTATGGAAGGGTAAGAAGTTGAAATTACTGCAATGCAGTGACAAAAAGCTATTAGTTCAGGAACAGATGACATGCACATTAGAGAGGCTTTGCACTGGGCTAGAGAAAAGGAAGAGGGAGGTGATTGATGGGACTATATTATAAAAATGCCCCTTGCCCCACGCTGTTGCTCGGAACTGTGTTTTCCAAGGTGCTGTATGGGCAAGCATGTTCCCTTTGGAGGTTGCTGGCTGGTGGCATTGGCTGTAGGGATGTTCAGAGAATACAGGGTCATGCTGAAGTAATACAAAGATGTGAACTGTGTTTGAATGGATACTGGACATATGTCCCCTGTAGTGTAAAAATAACGCAGAATAAGTGACGGGGCAGAGCCTATGACCCACTCTCCTCACTGAGCTGCAGCCTAGTCAGACAGCATTGGTATGTCCAGGGATCATGGGGGGGCCAGTGCCTGTCTTTTCACTGACCATTGCTGAGAGAGTTCTCTCAGGGTACTGACATTTGCTGCAGGGACATTATTTTCACTGTGCTTCTCTCCCTCAGTCTGTGTGCTGTTTCCCCTCTGATTTTGCAACCTCGCTCTGACATTGTTATATTGTTTTTATTTAAATTAGGCATCATTGTTCCTTTGTGCTTACATGTTTTAACGTTAAATCCTGGAGTCACGGTATGGCATGAAACTGTAGTTGTGGTGGCCTTGCAGTCCTGGACCTTTTCTCACCCCCCTCGATGTCTGGTGGGCTCAGCATAGCCATCGACTGATGTCTCCATTGATCCCTGTCCTGCAGGAGTACCAGTGAGCAGCAGAGTGTCAGCAAAGATTCAGCAGCTGGTCAATACACTAAAACGGCCCAAACGACCACCATTACGAGAGTTCTTTGTAGATGACTTTGAGGAATTGTTAGAAGGTAAAATGACTGTTTTTCAAAAGGTTTGGGGATCTCTTATTAAAGCTCTGTGAAATGTTTGTCTCCTAAGTTGACTTTCTAGAAAGCCAAGTAAGCCCTCCCTGTACTGGCAAGTATCAAAAAGCATTGGTATTCAATGGACTCTGCTTGTAAGCTTGGATATAGTGCTGTGGAGTCAAAAGTCTCTTGTTTGCTCAGCTCCTGTTTCTGCTTGCAAAGAAATGACAGAAGAGAGTGGAGGGAAGCTTTGCTTTGAGAACATTCAGCTGTGGGTTGCAGCCATTGCTTTTGAACACCAATATGAGAAAATCTGTTAGTGAGGGAGCATGTTAAATGTTTTACACGTCCTTTGTGTAACGGTGGAGTATCAAAAATGAACTAAATGTAAGATAGAAACAAGTATAAAGTCAATAAATTGATTTTTTTTTTTAAAGAGGTCAGTGCTTTGTAAATTAAGATTTGCCAGGATGTGGAAATTTAAATAGTCTTCATAGGAATTTATAAGAAAACATGTAACAGAACATGCCTTAAATCAATCTGTTACTTGTTAAAGTACATTTTTGTCAGTAGTTCTGCAGTTCATCTCATTACTGCATTTTTCCTAGGAAAAAGTATTCTCTATATATCTCTTTAGGAATTAAGAAAGGTTGATTATTTTGAAGAAAAATGTATGCATGCTGCCTCAGCAGTTTCTTTCCCTGCTTGTAGAGCTAGTGTAAGGACAAGCACTTTTCATTCCTGATGTGCTTCAGTTGCTTGATCTGTGTTAAAGTTAAAAGTAAATTATTGTGTTATATTTCTCTGTTGCTTCTCAATACCTTCTTCTATGTTTTCAGAATATTTTGCAAAGGTAACTTATTCTCTTGATTACACAGGTGTACACAAGGTATAGAATTTACATGGTAACTGTATATCTTTTCATAATCATAAGTTCAACAGCCAGATCCAAACCAGCCCAAGCCAGAAGGAGCTCAGATGTTGGCCATGCGTGGGGAACAATTGGGTGTGGTCACCAACTGGCCACCCTCCCTGGAAGCAGCTTTGCAGCGATGGGGGACCATCTCACCAAAAGCTCCTTGCCTGACCACTATGGATACTAATGGCAAACCACTGTATATTCTCACTTATGGTGAGCACTCTTCAAAGTCTTTGTGCTTTTATCTATTCTGTATGTGTGTGTAGTAAATACATAAATCTGTGGTGAAAAAAGCCTTGTAATGCTGCATCTGTTCCATTTCTCAGTAGGGTAAGACAATTCTGAAGCTGTTGATGTCCAAGTATGGGTTGCTGAGATGTAACATTATGATTTATTTCACAAAGAGGAAAAGAGTCGGGTAGATACACCCATGAAATAACAGATTATAAATTAAAGCCACCTTTTGAATAGAAATACATCCCAGAGCAGATTTTCTTGAAGATTAATGTCTAAATCCATTGCCCTTGGATATCACCCAGGCTTTGTTCTGCAAAAGCATAACCTGGTTTACAAAATTCATCAGCTTCCTGAAGAAGATAAATAGGGTTTTTTTTCTGTGTTCTACTGACATTGTAGTAAGTGTGATTTGAATTATTCCTCCTGATGCAGTAGCAATACAGTATCCTGATACTATAACCTGATAAATAGTTGCACAGCTAGCAAATGTCCGCCCTTTGCCAGGATATATTTCAGTGTGATCTTTGGTACATTTGGTACATTGATGTAGTTCAATGTGTACTGCCTGACAATCTATTGCAACCAAGAAAGACCAAATAAAAATATACATAAGGATATTTCTGACTAATAGCTCCCATATTGCTTCTAATTTTGAGGTGTTCAGGGGACATTTGGGACATGTTCAAAGGAATTATTATGAATAACTGTCAGACTTTGAAAGCGAGTTGGAACATTTCCGTGTGCTATTGATATGGATATAAAAAATTATTTTGCTTTTTTTATTTCTACCTTCTCAGGGACTTGGAGTTCTGTGCAGAGAATGTTGTTGCATGCTGTGATATAGAAGTCTGTCTGTTTTGCTCAGTGCTGAACATTCATTTCCATTCAGGAGTCAGACTCAGTGATGGTCCTTGGCCAAAAAAGTTGTCTGCTGCAAGTTTGGCATTGCAAATATAGTTAAAGGCTTTTAAACCATAACAGACCCTTTGCAACTGAGGGTCATGCATGAAACATTTTCCCTTCAGGTACCTTAGAGTTAAGAAATGACTTAATTTAGAGGGCAAACATATGATTCACCACTGATTAATGTTTTTCTTCCTTAAAGTCATCTACTTGAAACTAGGGAAAAATTTCAAAGTTTGCAATTACATGTTTGCAGAAGTCATGTCATCTACTGAATGCCCTAAATAAATTGGTCAGGAAAGAAAATTAAGCTGTTACTGAGAATCAAACCGTTTTTCTGAATTTGGGATTCTGTCCAGAGAGTATGCATATGTCCTGCTTTGCCTGAGGCTGTAGGGTCAGCAAATCAAGCTGAGGAACATATCTGCATGGCTCATGGAGCCACCTAGCCTGCTTTTCTGTCCTGAGATAACTCTTTCCTCTTCTACATTATCCAAATCCTGAGAGAAATAGGACTAAAATTCGTATTTTCCCACCTTTCATTTGGCAGCACTTTTGGATGTGGTTTTCCTGTTGCCTTTCAATAGTTTCCTGAGGTCAGAAAAAAAATCAGTTCTTCTTTTTTTTTTCCTTCTCTTCATAGGTAAAAGAAACTACAAACCAAAACATTTCATAGATTTACTGAATTCTTCTCTGCTAGGTGCATTTCAAGCTGACATTCTTTTTCAGGGAAAATGTTCATTTACTATGAAAGTTCTATTCACTATTCACTTCCTAAATGAAAACTGCTTTGGAAATGTCCTTAACATTACAGCCACCTGCCATTTCACTGGAGACTTTATGAATGATTTTGCTGTAGCTAGTCCACTTTCCATTTATGCAACATTTTCTAGCAGTTGTGGGCATGGCATTTTTAAACTTGAACATTAATAGGTATTAAGCCTTGAAATGATTAAAGACACTCCTACTCGTGAACTTTTATGTGTGTGCATAGTTCCAATGGCCCTGGTAGTAATAAACTTTCCAAAGATGGGCTTAACCAAAATCCTACCACATGGTCTTAATGTGACACTGAATTTCCTCATGTGCATACTGTGATCAGGTGACTAACTTTAAAGTATCAACACTGAGGATTTTCAGTAGCCTCTGGTTTGTATTTCAGAGTTATATTCAGATTTTTTATCAATTTAAAGAAACACCATTACCAGGAATTTATATATATATATGTAGATAAATAGTAATGAGTTTAAAGAATGATTAGAATTTTCCGGAGTTTCTGTCTTTGAGGTGTTGTCAACATGATCACTTGCACCTCCTGAATATTTTACCTCTGTTTATTGTTTTTGCTTCAGTCCCTTCTCACACTCCCTTGTCTTCATGGAAATCCTCTTCGTTTATCCTCCAGCTTCACAGTTAGGGGGAGGCTTCTCTTTGGTGCCTTTTGATCCTTACTCTTTTCATTCTCAGTATCTTCTCCAGTTGCTTGTCTCTGCATGGATGAATTGTAGGTTTGCCTGCTTATTCCAGACTTTTTTCCATCTTTCCAAGATGTCTTCCGGGAGTGTCTCTGTAGCCATCAGCTAGATCACAGTCTGTCTGAGTAGGAGTTGTAATTCCCTTAAGACCAAGAATATTTATCTCCTCTTTGTGGATTGTTGTAGACAGTATTTTCTTCCCCCCTCTTGCCTTGGGCTATAACAAGAGTATCATACACAGCCTGTATGTATACATACACAGTCTGTATTTTACAGCCATTCTGTGTCCAAACCTCACAGATTATTTTAGGAGCAAATATTTTCAAATTGAGGCATTTTGCTGCATCTACATGGTGAAATCTCATCCTATCTGTGACCTTGGTCTCGATTCTTACATCAGTCTCTCTTCTGGCCCTGAAAAATGTACTGTTGGCCTCTTGCATCTCTCTGGGATGCTTTCCTACTTGTCCTCAGTGGCTTTGTGTTCTGAAAAGGAGCTCTGAGAGTCCACAAATTTCTGCTTCCCCAACGTGTTCCTCACAACTCCTTTGTTGTCCTGTCCAGAGACATCTGTGAGGGCTCAGAACAGTGGCCAAGCTGTGATCTGCCGTGGCAGACAGTGATGGATCAGCGGTGCAAGATCACCTTGTGTGATTTACTGGAATGAATTCCTCCAGCTGGCAGTGCTGATGTGGATATGTGGTAGAGAGGCTTTGAGTGAGGAGGGCTCTAGGTTGGGAAGGGCTCATGGGCCATAAGGGGGACTAGTTTAAAGGAGTTACATTTCCAGCTGCTGCTTAAAGTCATGTCTGCCTTCCCATTTCTCTGCAGGAGTTCATCAAATTTGCAATGCCTTGTATCTCCTGTGTCTTTTTTTCAGCATGTTTTTTGAGCTTTTTGTCTTCATAGAATGTCAGGACTGGTTTTGTCCATGTGTATCAGGTTACTGTAGATAGAATAAAGTATAACTGCATTTGCAGACTTGATCCTTTTTTCCAAGCAACTGTTTGAAGCGATTTGCCTCAGTTCTTGAAGTTCTTCTCAGTGCCCCAGTTGTAATCTTTATTTAATGTACTCAAAAGCCTTAAATTCTTTCTAGTGAATGAAACACTATGAATATTACTTATTTCCCAAATATTTTGTTCCTCTGGGAACTTGTTTAAGTGGAGAACATCTTAGTTAAGTTATTCTCAATCCCTTTATAAACCAAATCACTGAATATGCATAAATTGAAATGTCTGAGATATGGGAAGGAAATATGTCTTTATCAGGTGAGTCTGAACTCTGACTGGAAGCATAATATGTGCTTTGAGGAAAAGGAAGACATTTTCTGGCTCAGACAAAATTAGTCAGAGTAGTGAGGCTTCTGGTTTTGGTATTAATAATGAAGCACTTCGTGATTTCTTAGAGGAGAATCATCAACAAAGGACAGTTAAATCCTATATAGTTCTTACGATATTACAGTTACTTTTTTTACTTAAAATAGTTATTCTAAGGAGACCAGAAAGGCTGTGGAAAAAGTACAGAGTAAATGGAAAGTAATTTAGCAATAAGCAAGTTTTCAGCCTTCTTATTGTAATCATTATTAAAAACAAAAAAAAAATTAGTACCAGTTAACTTTCTTTGATTCAAAGAGTCTCATTTCCTTTGTCTAACACTTTCTGTAATCAGATTTTTTAAAAAACATTTTCAGTAGCTCAGATTTTCCCACATCAGGGGCCCACTAGAGACAGCAAAGCTAGCAAAAAAGAGCAGAGATGACCTTCTGGGCAGAGGATCATTTTTCCTTTATCCATTTGGATTCTGTGGAGAAAGAAATGCATGGAAAATGACATTTTTTTTCAAATGAATCGCCAACTTTAAAAATAACTTTAACATAACTATAAACATTCTGAGGCCAAAGTAATTCTGCCTGAGCAGAGGTGATGTTGCTCATACTGGAGATATCCTGGCATGCCTGAAATTTAACAACAGGCCAAAAATAGTGAACCCCAAGCAATTCTGCACCTGGTGTGCAACCTGCAACCCTCCCTGACCTTTCTATGAGAATCTCCTAGGCCAGGAATTTCACAATTATCAGTAGGAGAGAGACAGATTCGAGGTTCTTCTGACCAAGTAGCTGCATAACCAGACTGTCCTTATCTCTGATAACTCAGTACTCACAGAGGTACGGATAGTCATGGCTTAAATCCCTAGAGAGATATCAATCTTTTGATTTTTTAATGCTTTAAACCTTTATTTGTTTAATAAAAAGACTAAAAATTACTCTGATTCAGACTGCAGTATCAAGCACTCTAATAACAAGTTTATCTCTATTCTGGGTGTATCTGGAGGTCCTTCATTCTCTGCGACAGAACATTTTTGTTCTTTATCTTTGGCTTTTTTTATCCCAAAAAGCAACAACTTCATTTGTTGTTCACAGTGCATCTAAAGAGTTTATGAAACAAAGATTTACAGAGTAGTAGAGCTGTGCTATTATTTTGCAAAGCAGAGAAAGAGGCCCTTTGCCTGCATAGCATTGGGAAGTTTGCCATTTACACTAGATTTAATAAATGTTCTTGTTTCTGTTTAATATAAGGAATGTCATACTGTGGTATTGAGAAAATGAATATTTGACAAAATTATTTGCAGTTAAACTTTGGCAGTCTCGCAGTTGCTGTGCACGGAGATTGGTAAGCAACCACTGGTTTGGCTTTGTTGAGTTAGTGCTGTGTGGCTCTGAAAAGCATCCTGAAGACGATAAGGAAATTTGTTGTGGTTTGTTTTCTCTCTGAGTTTTCTCCCTGATACAGCTTTTCTCTTAAAACCTTCTTTACATTCAACACAAACATTTAGTCCTTTTACAGATTTGGAAAGGAAGACGAAGGGGATTTACTTCAGTGTCATGCGGAAAACATAACAGATCCCTTTTTGTGTGGTTTTTAACACCTTGTGGTTTCCTTTACCCTCATAATGTGTTGCTTAACCAGATGGGGCTGGGTATTAACTAACTTTGCTTGCTAAATATTACTGCCCTCTGAGTAGACTGTAAAAAAAAAAAAAAAGAAGACTGAATATGAAATATATAATTGCTGGTGTAAAGTTGCTACTACTCAACTGAATCAAAATTCCAGCATCAAGAGAAAAGGGACTTGCTCCACATGGGTGCTAACAGTGTTTGTCACAGCTGCCAGAAGGCGAGATGCTGTTTCCATCCTGTCCTACTGAGCATTTCTGCACACGTGATGTCTGCCGGATATGGCTCAGATTCAGAGGCAGAGCGGTGCTTGCTGTTACTCACTGGACAGTGGGAACTCTCTGCTCAGTTTGCAAGTGTGTGAGCAACATGAAAGGCCTCCCTGCAGAATCCTGCTGCTGGGGCATGAAAGTCTGGCAGCAGCACTCTGGCAAAGTGATAGAACTGGCTAAGGGAGATGTGATCATCTTTAGAAGACGATTTATTTCAGTAAATAAGTAATTATAAGTTAGGCAATGATACATGGAGAGGAAAGCTCTATTTCTTACCATCTTGTGGAGTTATACAAGAATTTGGAAAGCAGAAACACAATTAGCAGCTCCTATGGGAGGTAGGAACAAGGTTATAGTTTGAAGTAGTGACAAGGTGTGCATCAACCCCCAACTGTTTGTTGGGGTTTTGTTTTCCAAAATCATCTAGGAGAACTCTACCAGTCTGCTTTGTTTGGGAAATAGTTTTGTGACCTGAAAACTGAGGGGTAATGCAGGTTATTAAACATCTAGTGCCCCATGTTACCCACAATATGTGTGTGTGACTGGCAGTGCCAGCACAGGGTTTGCAGAGCCAGGGCCCCTTCTGGAGGGAATCCTCATGCCTTAGACACCACTGGACACTTCTGTATGTAACATACCAATCCTTCATTTTTAAATGCAAGAAAGTAGCTGTTAGTGTTTGTCTAGTGAGATCAGAGCTTGACAGGCACAAATCCTGTCCTGGTGCAGCAGCTAGGAGTGTTGTTTGCTGCAGTGGGGATGCAGGCAGGAATGTCAGGAGCAGGAGGGCTCTTGGGGTCTGGTGTTCATGGCAGGGAAGCAGCAGTGCAGCTCCAGGCTCCTTTGCCAGTGCTCTGCTGGCTGCAGAAAGGGCCGAGGGCAGCTCCCTGCGGCAGCAGCATGGCTGGGAAAGAGGAGCTCTGGCGGTGAGCTGGGACACAGGCTGCTCCACTCACTACTAAATGAAGCTGTTGCTTGAATTTTCCTACATATGCCCCCCTGTCTTCAAGCCAAATCATTAAGAGATTAATGGCAGTATGTTTATCCGAGGAGGGCTGGTGCTTCACTGAACTCTGGCTGAGGACAGTGGGACATATCCCCGGTGGCCGCAAACAGCCAGATTTCCGCTGGAGCCCGTGAAGAGAAGCGATTTATCCCACACAAGGATGGGCCCTAAGCCCCATCTCAGAGTGAGAGCCTTGGATGAGCACAGCTGGCCTCGTCCCCAGGCCTCCCACTCCCGAGGCACAGATGTGGCACTGTGTGGAGGTCACAGCAAGGCCGCAGCATCGGGATTTGTGGGAGAGGTTTTAGAAATCGGCTTTTTCCCAGCAGCGTCTAATCTCTCAAGTTTGCAAAAGAAGAATTACTCTGAATTGCAGCTTGGGCAGAGCCAAGGAAGGAAACACTTCAAAGATTTCCTTCTTTATAACATCCTCCATTCCTGAGGACTGTTGTCCTGCAGACGTGGAGTCCTTTGTGTTTCTTAGTGGTGTCAGGTCGGAGAGGGCAAACAGCCAAGGTGACAAAACAAACCCCTAGTTCAGCCCACCCCTGGTCAGCATCCAGCAGCCACTGATCTGGCCCTGATCATCCATACATTCTTTGCTCCAGCTTCTGGATTACTGCTCCTTTTGTGGCCCTTTTTTAATTTACTTTTTTGGAACACAGCTATATACCCTGCTAGGGAAATTGCAGACTTCCTGTTGAACACGATTCAGCTCAAGACCTGCCCGGACTTTGCTCTGCCTGCTCGTGAGGGTGCCCGGGGGTCTCTGGCAGCCCCTGCCTGCCCTGGAGCAGAGTTGGCAGCAGCTGGGGGCAGGCAGAGCCCACAAGGGTTGGAGTGACATTATAGAGCTTGTAAGGTCTTTGTATTGCAGCTCCTTCCCAGTGGAATGCGAACGAGCTGCTTCACTCCAGTTTTCCAGTTTCATACCTGAGGCATTTGCATGCCCAGTTACCTCAGATACTGAAAACAGATTGGTATCACACCAGTAAACAGAGAAGGAAAACGCTGTGGTGACGGAAAATTCAAGTCTTTTCTGACCGCTAGAATATGTTATGGTCATTTCCTGGGCAGTTCAAAGTGTATTCAAACACAAAGGTAAAGAATTAGGAAGGCAGCCTTATACTATCTGTGTCTCAGATGCTGGAATAAAGTTTTGGCAATAAAAGAGCATCATGACAAAATGTGTTTAAACATTTGATTATTTAAAACATTACTAGAAAGTAGGCCTTTAAATTTTCTTTTTCTTTTAGTTAGAACTTAATTTCTGCATTTTCCAGGTCTTTTAGGTGGAAATTATTGTACTGCATATCTGGGTACTTCTGAAAAAATGCATCTAAATACTGTAATATGAATACCCCTTAGATTTTAAAGAAAATATTTGATTTCACATTTGATAGACAAAAAATCAGTGTGAATATGTCATAAATGTAAATTTAAGACTTGTAACAGATTTAAGCTTTATAGCTCAGACATAACTTTTCACAGCAGCTCCTTATGTCTCTTGGAAAATAATTTAAAAATTCAGTGTTCATTTTAAGCTTGAAAGTGTTTTGTGTAAAGATGGTTCTCTATTTCAATTCAGAACTTTTGCCAGGCTTTTGATTTCCATTCTCCAATATTCTGTATCATTACTAATTGCTTTTTTAAGCTTGTTGCTAGTGAAGTTTTACTGTTGGAAAACTTTAAGAAAAAGAATACTTGCCTTCTTAAGGCATCCTTGTTTTTGTCCTACTCACTTGTAAAGTTCAAGTGTTAACTGTAGCAGCAGGGATGCTTTCAAAGGCTTTCTTTGCATCAAATGCAGGTAGTTCTGTCGTAGTGCTGTGAGGGTTAATCCTGCAGACGTACTCCTGTATCTGTGCTGAGTTTTCAGTGGAACAGAATTGAGTCATGTTTCTTTCTGAGCATCAAGACAGTTCAACATGCAAATACTGGAGTAACTTCAAATAAATTAAAAACTTCGGAAAACATTGTTTGATGAAGCCTATATTAATGTTTTCATAAGAAATAATTGCATTTAGTACTTTCTCCATAACAAGCAGCAGTGACCCTTCCAATTTTCCTTAAGTGCGAAAAAAGAAAATATGGCCTTCTCGTCATACTTTATATTTACATCAGATTTGCATGTAAAAATGATTCTGTAGTATTGCATTTTATAACCAGGATGTGGAGGAACTTACTATAGCAACTGCTTGGCTTAGTTATAAATAGCAGTACTGCATGTTTGGGAGCCTGAACTACTGAACTCCATAGGTAATCTCTTGTCAGAACCTATCATCATTTCAGTTATTGGTGGGCATGAATTAAAGATTTGTTACTGTCAGACTGAATAGTGCTTAAAGACAGTACCTGGGGGCCAGCCAGGCACAAGGGCTGTTAAACTTAGTGCTGTTCACATGGAAG
Organism: Climacteris rufus; assembly: GCA_013398175.1. Lineage (NCBI taxonomy): Eukaryota > Metazoa > Chordata > Aves > Passeriformes > Climacteridae > Climacteris > Climacteris rufus. The sequence goes on along the minus strand of VZRZ01007791.1, from coordinate 1,628,789 downwards.
TAACAAGGTCTCTAAAGAAAGGCCATCTGAAAGATCGAAGATGCCAAATGCTTGCAGGATTAATGAACGGCCTGTAATGTGGGCAACATTATCTTGATGAGAGAATTTTTCTGTATAGATTATTGGGGTGAGAACTTGTAAGAATTAGCTAAGTGTTGTGCTGGAAAGGTGAAGCAAGGGAGAAGAGAGGCAGTAGGAGGGGTACTTGACACAAGTGAAATGAAACTGAGAGAAGGGAGGGTATGGGACCAGGTGAGAAGGAAAAGCCAAGTTAAATGGAAGAAGGCCCAGGATTAAAAGTGAAACAGCCATATGGATGTGCTAAGGTTCAGAGGGTCCCTGCTGCTTCAGTGTGCCCTTTGGCTGTGGGGTGTTTTCTGTTTGGTGGGGTTTTCTTTTCTTTGTCTCTGCTTCCTGGGATTCCTTTTTCTGTTGGTGAGAGAATTGCCATTATGAAACCTGAATGTCACTCTTGAGGTCAGCTCGTGCTGAAATGCAACTTGTCCAACTTGCTACAGCCAAGGTGTTAGGGTGATGTTTGGACTTAATAATGTTCCAGCCCCTTACAACAGTTAATTTCAGAGTCAAGATCCAAATTTCTCCAAAGTAAGAAACTTTTGCCTTAAAGAAAACTATTCTCGCTTTTCTTTCTTTTTAAGTGCTGCTGTCTTGAAAAAAGAAGTTCAAAGAAAATTTCTGATAAGTATTTAAACATTTCCATTAGTCTCAGTAGTGCTGTCATATTTAGTTGGAAAACTAATATAAAAGTTCATACTATGTGTTTTCCACTTCTCAGGTATTCTTTCTCTTTAAAAATCTTGTAAAGCATAAGAATTTTTAAATTAATTTCAAAAATTCTCTGTTACTAGGCAAACTTTGGACCAGAAGTATGAAGGTTGCTTACAATATACTACATAAATTAGGCACAAAACAAGAACCAATGGTACGACCTGGAGACAGGGTGAGTATCTCAGTGATGTTTAATTGCCAATAGTTCAAAACCAATGTTGACAAAGAGAGAATGAGGTATTTGGGGTGCTCAGAGGAAATTAGTGAAATATTGGGATTTGGGAGGGGGTGCTGCAATCTGCTGTTTACTCCCCAAGAAGGATTATTCAGACAGATATTTTGAACTCCATAATAAATAACCTGAGCTGGTACCCCCTGGATAGTAACTTGAAGTTGTGGCAACATCAACAATAAATATTCCCACGGAAAGCGATTTTTGGACATAGAACAACAGTCTGTTTAGCAAAACCTTGCTTATGGAGCCTGGAGGTGTCATGTGGATAAAAAACTTACTTAGTAATGACTTTGTAGTTGTTGAGATGGTAGAAACAAGAGAAGCATTGTGGAGGACAAAGACAAGCAAAGTCAGCACGTTTTGGCAGCCAGTTGAATAAATAAATGACACTGACTGGTAACACAGAGAATATTTCCATTCCTGGTTCCTGACTCTGAGGCAGCTACTGCTAGAGGCTGAATCTAAGTAAATAGATAAAGCCCACAGAGAGCAAGAGTTGCAGAGGTAGCACTTGAAGATGTTAAATGAAGACAAGAACATCCCATGGTTTTGCTAACAATGTACTTACAAACTTACCCCTTTGTCTGCCAAGGCTGGCTGAGCCTGCTGCTCGTTTTCTCTGCCAGAGTGTGTACAGAAAATTCCACAGGTCCCATTCCACTTTGGATCTAAGCCATGGAATGGATATTGCAGAACAAATTTGTGAGAAACGCAAATTTTAGTCCTGCCCTAGTGCCTAGAGTTGTGAGTGTGGGATTAAGTTTGCACACACACCCCCCCCCCCCCCCCGGGGCTGATAGCAGTTCTCAGACTGTTGGTTCACTTGATCCTCTTGTGCCACACATGAGAAAACATGTCTTTTTGCATCACACATGTCTTAGGATTTCAAAAATAAGTGTATGCAATAATGCTTCCCAGAAGGGAAAAAAAGAAGGAAAAAAAAAAGAAACAAAAATGAAACGTGACAGTTCTTCCTGTGTTTCTTTTTGAAATAAATCATAAAGAAATTAAGTAAAGTATCTTTAGATCCTTAATCTAAATTGCTTCCTACAATGGCATTCAGCCAGGACTAGGATCTGAAGACTCTCTTTTACTTGACTTACATGTGTGTCTCTAAGCAACAGCAGAAGCAGCAAGTTCTTCAAGTGTACACATCAAAGCAGTCCACCCAGAAAGCTCCAAAAGGAATAAAGTTCACATATGGGCAATGTGCATCTCTCCTTATCTGTTGTGTGCTGCCTGCCTGTCTTCATAGTCATTTAGTGCAGCAGCCACTGACATCTCCTAACATTAAGAAAGGATTTGTGGATGGTTCAGGCTGAAAGCTGGAAGTTTAGCTAGCACATGACATGTAAGGAACAAATTGCAGTTCTTCTGAAATAAGTCTGCCTAGATAAGAGTGAAATAAATGTTTATAGCTGAGTGCTGAGAGAATATGCTTTGTGTTGTGAAAGCATCTTGCCTGGCATCCCTGTATAACAGGAACATGATCATTTGAAGCAACTTCACATTGAAGATGAGGTGTTACTGCACTTGTGATGCTCTAGGCTGTGATTCTGGCTGTTACACCCCTATTGTAATAACATAAAAGTTTTCTGACCTCTTTGAAGGTGACTTTATTTTGTGTAATGTATTTTGTGTGACAACATTTAAAGGTAGTTTTTAAATACTAAATTAAATGCAGGCACATATTTCCGGTCTTTTCCAAATGAGAACGTATTTGTTTCCTTATTTTAATGTATATAAAATAGTTTATATTTTCCTTTTGAAAACACCTTTTATCAGTACAATCGCTGTTTTTCAATACTACCATTACTTCTCCTCTTAGGTTCTTTGTCTGAGCCAAAAAGTAAATGAATGTGCCTGCATTTCCTTCCCTGTTTCTGGTATTATACGTGGCAAACTGCATTTGCCTTCTATAGTAACTACAGAAATTTAACCTTACATCACCCCAAACAGCTGCCTGGAAATTAATCTTGCTCTCTGAAATACCTACTAGATAACCAGATTCTCATCTGTTAATATACACTGTATGATTTGTTTTCCTTCAACCTTATCCCTTTTTGCTTTTACACACATTATTTATTTATTTGGTACAAGTCTGTTAGTGATTAATGTTTTTTGGAGAGGAAGTTAATGCCTCGTTCCCACTGGACTTCAGTGAGATTTTTTTCACCTCTGTCAGCTCCTTTGCAAAGATTCCCAGCCAAACCTTCACTGCCTTTATGTAACCAGAGACCAGTGCAAAACCCAACAACCCTCAAAGTGTCTTTTGGGGTCTTTCAGATGTTTTCTGGGCTCCTACCATCCCCTCCATGCACCTGGCAAAATCCCTGTATTTCCATTTGCATACAGTAAACTCTGCACAGATGTCTCCAGCACTTGGATTGCTTAATGTGCAAATGTGCAGATAAAGTAGCAGTGTATTTGCTCTGACTCTAAAGATTTATGAAGTTACAGTCTTCAGCTTAAAAAGCAGAGATATTTTGGACCCACTTGGACAAGGTTGGTTAGATTTCTTCTAGCTTGATGAAATCAAGTTAATATATTGAAGGCAAGAATCTTTGAAGCCATGTGAAAATTCTGGAAACATGTACAATCTCCAGTAACTGAACCTTGGAGCACACATGAAAACATCATGATTTTACTTCAGTGCAACTCAAATGGATGTCAAAGCAGTCAAAACTCAAGAGTAGTTTCAGCAAGTTTCAGGGTGCTGTAACAGTACACCCTTGTCCTGTGTGCCAGCCCAAAGGAATGAGGTTTGGAATCATTTGCCATGCCACTGCAGTTGACTGTGCAGGAGTTACCAGCTGTGGTACAGCTGCTTTGGACATGAGCTGAGAAGGTCCATCTGACTGAACTGAAATAAAAATGCAGGCAGATCCAGCCACTAAGGTCATTCAGCAGCAAGTGAAAGCAGCACTGTTCCTTGCCCTTGCAAGGCGAGCTGTGGACTCTGAAGTTGCTGGATCCTCAGCAAGAGCGTGGAGCCTCCCCTCTCCTTCCCCTTTGCCTGTGGAGGATCTCAGGCATTGTCCACTGGCCCTGCAGGAGTGAAGCTGCACAGATCAGCACCTCTTGAGCATTCCAGTGATCTGCTGTGATTGGTTTGGGCATTCTTTTATCTAAACAATTCCCCAGCCCTAGCCCTGAAGCTGTGAAGTTCAACAAATCCACACCCAGGCTGGCATGTGATACGGCCAGTTCTGGAGGTGACGTTTGCTTCTAGATACCAGTTACTTGTGTGCACACAGCACACAGAAACTTTACACTTGGACAGCAGTCCAGCCTAAAACGAAACTGCTGTATGAGGCAAAATGTAGTGAAACAAAACTGTGTGTTAATGATTGACATTGATGACATCTTAAGTCTGGGTAATCTGAATTGGTCACACTGCAGTTTCAATAACTTCAAGCAAAGTATTACATTAGAAAATTCTATCAATTCCATTTACTTGACCATTTAACAGCATTGTCAGTGTAGGAAACAATGCAGCATGAAAATATTTTACTACATCCTAAGTGAAAATGTTCATAAAAAGAATATTTATTAGAATAAATTCCTCCTGTTTCCTCATTCATCTGTATTTAGGCATTTGAATAGCAATCTTAGAAGTGCTCCAGTAATCATCTCTATCCAAACAGAAGCATGGAAACTCCAATTACTATTTGACACCTGGGATAAAACATTTTTAACGTACATGTCTCTCTTTCAGGTAACACTTGTGTTTCCTAACAATGATCCTGCTGCTTTCATGGTGGCGTTTTATGGCTGCCTGCTGGCGGAAGTTGTCCCCGTCCCTATTGAAGTGCCACTTACAAGAAAGGTGGGGAACTGAGTTTCTTCTCTATACTCCATTTTAAAACTTACATCAGAATAAATCACAACTGAACATAACTTTTGAGTACCTTTATGTGGTTAGCTAACTCACAATCTGAGGATACCAAGATAGTGCTGTGTGGTGAATTATATATAGTTCTTTCTTTTCTGTGATGGAAAATCTGAAGATGTGCTTGCAGTTTCAGCAAATGCAGGTCTGCATGGATAAGGAGAGGAAAATTTTTCAAGGGAACAACTCTGCCAGTTGTAGATGGATTAACTTTGTTGCCTTTTAAAGCATTCTGGTGTAGGCCACTGACAAAGAATCATTGGCAACAACTGCTGATTTTCCACCTGTCCCTGCAACCCAAGCTATGTTATAATGCCACTAGTGCTGTGTGTGCTGCTTCAAAGCAGTTATGGAAATGCCTTCTCCTGTGTCTATATGTGCCTGTGTATCCCAAAGCTTCTGTCACCACAGTCACCTCTGCCAAGGGTGGAACTTAAACAAACACAGTTCAGCAATTCTTGCCACAGGACATGCAATCATAGAGAAAACTGACCACTGCTAACCACAAGCGTTTCACAGTGTTGGTTCCGAGATTCAACCACATATCCCAGAGAAGTGTTAGGAGACAAATAGAGCAGTTCCAGCTGGAAAGAGTGTCTGGGGGCAGAGTGGGAGGGGCATCAGTGGTGTAGGTGAACCACAACTGGGTCATTTTCATAGATTCTGCAGAACTTGCATTTTTTTTTTCTGAGGATGTATGCCTTGAAGGCTGTAAATACAGCAAAATGTATTTATTCATTACAAGGATTTTTTTTGGTCATATTTCTTTAATTTACCATGTCTGACTGCTCCCACATACTCTTTGTATAATCACTTTTTTTATTAGCTAGCATTATTAATGGCTTACATTAATTATTTGGTCTGGACTTGTCCACATAAAAAAGTGTTCTTTAATCATTACAAGCTTTCTTTTTAAAATAAATTGTTTTGGAAAATATTGAGTGAAGCCATGAGATGTTTCCAAGGAAAGGGCTGGGGAAATGTATTGCTTGGGTCACATTTTCAATGTTTCAGTTGTCAAGGGCTTTTCTTTGAAAAGCTCCAGTGTTAGAGCAACTTGGATCAGAAGCTCAGATCTTTGTTTCATGGACAGGTACGCTGCCTTTCAAATGAAAGCCAAGAAAACCAGATTGTAAGCCCTCACAAAGGCTTTGCAGTTTGCACATGTCACATAGCAAATTAACAGCTCGAAGTATCTGGAGATCCTTGCTAAATGAACCTGTTTGAACATTCCTTACCTCTGGGAAACTGAGTTGACTTCAGCATTTCTCCATTGGGATCCCACATGTCCTGGCCAATGGGCTTCTGCCACAGTGAAACCGGGAGGTGGCAGGGAGAGAAGGGGTGGGAGCCAGAGGAAGGGGCAGTTTGATGAACTTCTGGTGAAGGAGGGGAGAGAGGTGGAGGAAGGGAGTGGATCAGACAACAGGAGGCCATGATCAGCTGAGGAGACTTGAGAGCCACTGAGCAGAAGGGAGGACCAGGGCAAGAGCAGACAGGAGGTGACCCAGCTTAATCCGGCTGAGACTGGAGGCAAGATGCAGGTGAGCCAGAAAGGCCATGCAAGGGGAGAAGATGGGAGCTCAGCCACCATACCTGCTTGGAGGAGTAGGGTTATGCTATTTTATTTGTAAAATGTATTTGACAGCACTGAGAGGTGGACATGGTTATAGAACAAGGATGTTGATTTTAGCAGACACGTGTTGCATTTGCATCGGGTTCTCATTGTGCTTTCACATCTGAGGGCAGCACATTTAGTTTGAGGCAGATGCATGACAGTGTATTATTTTGATAAAAATAGAGATTTTTATATGCATCAACAAATTAAGAAAAGCAGAATATGTACATTTTAAGATCTTAGAGAGTGCTCAAATGGGTAAATCTACTTTCATTCTATGATAAAAAAGAAGCAACATGGTTTTGAGGGTTAAAAAAATCTAGTATGTCTTTGTTACTATTTTCTGAGGTTTAATAATGTTTTAAAGTACATAGATAGGTGTAAATTTGATTTATTTTGGAACATCTGATACCACATCCATCCAGCAAACTATAAAATCCAGCTGTCCAAGTAAATACTCTGTGTCAAATGAATAACTTACCCTAATTTGGCGGAACCTCTTGGGTGTTTGTTTTTTTAAAATATGTGTCTATCTATGGATATATAAATATACATTTACACATGCATATATATATTTATAAAAAGGAATATATACAGACTCAGACTGTTTATCTTTTTCCATAATGTTTAAATATCAAATTAATAAAACAATAACAGAGATGTCAGTTAAAAAAGCAACATGATCTATACTCTATAAATAAAACCATGCAATCTCACAGCATATACTATTGCAAATATTTTTGCATTTGTTTATATGGAAGGGCAACTGGAGTGGAAACAATGGGATGAAAATCATGTTCTGAGTAGTCCCAGAAGGAATACCTCTGCCTGGTCAAATAGCAGAGGATTGCTTCTGGCATCCGTGGGAAGATGTCATTTTTGTCACCACACAATGGCCTAGACTGTTCTTTTATGCTTTCCCATTATTTGGTCTCTTTTCTGCATGCTTCGGTACATTTTGGCCGTGGACATCTTTTGGGTTATTTTCTGGAAGACAGAGATGTGAACTAGCAAATAGACCAACCAAACGATATTATAGGCTTACAGAATAATAAGCTGATACAGGATGAGCTATTTTTTTAATACTAAAAATTTGTATTAGCAGCTTTAATACTGTTCTACATTTTCATAAAGAAGTGTTTCTCACAGCTCTGTGCAGAATTTTGTCCCTGGCATTTTAAAACTGGACAGTAATGTTTGCAGCCGGATAGACTTTTGGTTTACAGTTTACTATGCAGACATCTGTATCCATAAGGAAGTAAAGGCTTTTGCTTTACCAGCACATAGATTTTGTGGGCATTCCCTTTTCTTCATAGGATAATTGCTATTTTTTAAAAATTTTGACAGGATTTTTTTCCAGTTCATTCTTAGGTGAAGGTCCATCTCTCCTTGCTGTTTCCTTCTGTATACCACCTTTGTGTTGACAGAATACCTAGAATACCCCCAGGCCTTCAGTAGATGTGTGACCTGACATCTGGGATGGATTGTCTGAACATCTAACAACCATGCAGCATTCTCCAGTTTTATTCCCAGAATGCTTCTTGGTGTTCAGCAATGAAAAACTGGAAAATGGCATTCATGCAGCATGGTTTTGGCTCTTTAGACTTGGGGCATCAGACCTAAAATTAAAAACTGAAATCCCAGGCTTTTTTCAAGTATATCCAAACTAACTCTTTATTCTAAAAGCAGCAGTCAGGGTCATTGTAAAAATAGATCAAGCAACATGTTTTATTTCTCCTCCTTTCCCTGCATTTAATACCACTGCAATGCCTTTATCATCAACACTTCCCATAATTGTTGTAGCTAATCCTCATCCGTTGCCTTACAGGCTCTATTCTTTCAGAATAGTGTTCCTCTCTCCAAATTTGCTTATATTTCCCAAACACTAGCAAATAATGTGTCCTATACAGCATCTCTTCCTTCAGAACTGCCACTTTTGTTAATCTTGTCTGAAGCTGGAATATTACAAACTGTTTCATTTTATCTGTGATACGATGTGAATTGCAAACTGTATGTCACAGAATGTGCCATCAAAGTAGATGGGAGTTTCAACATGTTGAGTTCTGGTTCAAACAGTGCTTTACTATGTCCCTTATGGAAAGATTTTTAAATGGTTTTGATTTCTTTTTCTTCAGATTTTTTAGGTCAATGTTTTTTTCCATTTGATTGGCGCCATGAAAAATATTATTCTGCTCTGATACAGTCAGGGGAGCTAATCAGTTTTAATCTAAAAATAACATTTTTGTCCTCCAAGCATAGTTATAGTTATGCTAAATCACATGCTGTGAACATAGGAAGAAAGCTATCCCTCATAGATCTTCATGGCCTCCTTATCATAGGCAGAATTTCTAGCAGGGTGTGACATGAAAGCATGTAAAAATTAATTTCTCACTCAAAATGCTATTCCCTAGATTTAATGCTATGTGTGCTTCCAGCAGGCATTTCTGTGCTCTTGCAGACAATCACAGTGTGATTGGAAGAATTGTGTCTGTGTATTGTCATAGGAAATCTGGAGATACCCACTCTAGGACACTTGGGGGTTTTTAAGGGATGCTTCATACAGGGTAAAAACTGTTTTTCAGGAGCTCTTTTTATTAAATCCTGAAAGGTTATTAAAGCTTTAACAGTAGCCAGGGAGGTTCCATATCTCTTCCAAGACAGTGAAATTGTCCCAGTCATATCTTTCTTTGGAAGAAGAATTCTAGTCTGAAGGAAATACACCTTGACATCTTTCCTAGTGTTTCAGGGCCTGAGATAAAATGAGCTTTGCTTTCTCTCAGCTTTAGTCATTGTAGGGCTGTAGTGTGCCAGAAGCACTGGAGCTCTACTTGCTTTTGAACATCTTTTGACAGTGCATCTTCTTCTCCCTTGGATTAAAATACGCATAAAAGGTTTTATATATTCTTTTCAGTGACATAGTCTTCTTCTTCCTCCAAAGAATTTACGTTCCCTGAGCCCCACATGAGTCCCTGGTGCACAGTGCTGGACCCTGTAAGACCTGTGCTTGTCCATCCCCCTTCATACACTTTGGCAGTGGAGCACTAAGAAGTCCTTGCTCAGTTTGCCACAGTGAATCTCAGATCCTTTAAAGTCTGTGTTTCCCTATTATATTTTCAAGTTTAGAAAATGATAGTTTCCTAGAGAGCATATCATATTTCATGCAATGTCCCCTGCCCAAAATAACCATTGTCTTGCTTTTATTAAGACTCTTGGACATTAAGATGCTCATAGTTCCATATTTCATACGCAAATTGTAGGCAGATACGAAATCTGTTGTCCAAGGAGACAACTAATTTCTTCATCTTAAATCTGATTATGAAGATTGCATCAGCACTGTATTTAATTTCTATTAAGGTCTTTGTATTTTAAAAATAGAGTTTCCTCGATGCCTTTTCACTTTTGCTTATTCACTTTTGGTGATGCTTGGCCTTTATGTCTGATCATTGCCCTATTTGTTCTTTACCAGCAAATTTTTCTTAGGGTAAGGTCACTGGAGCTCAAATAAGCATTGTAACAGAAAACAAGATTAGTTCAGTCTGTGATGCTCTACCACATAATTGTCATTTTGAAAGCAGCATGGGATTTGCAAGTGAACAGAAGTAACCTTTATCAGGCCAACCTTTGCACAGGCTGTCTCTTCCTTCCTTCCTTATTAGATAAGGACATGCATTCTCACTCACGGAGACAGGATCATAATTGTTTTCCTACACACAGATACTCTCACAAAGCATTATAGAAATGACATTAACAGCATGCTGAAATGCAACCACACGTGGGATTTTTTTATCCTGACAATGAATTACCACTCTCTGCAGCAGGAAGAAGACAATTTGCCTCCAGGTACTGGTGAAAACCTTTAGGGAACCTTTAGTAAAACTCTTTAGAGAACTTTGAATGGCTGCCTACAGCAGAGAGGATTTCCAGCTTGCTTCGTCTGAAAGATTGATCTCTCTAGGTGTGTGCAGACATAGTCTAAAGCTATGAACACATCATTTTTCATACCCCAGCAAGTGCTGTGCCTTCAAGAAATGTAAAATGATAGTTCCAAAGTCAGCAATTGGTCTCAAACCTCATGCTGCAATACCTCAGCTCTGTGTTTTGCCTTCCACCTGCATTACGTGTCATTTCAAACTGTGAATTGTGGAGGATTTGACAATGAGCATCACTGGCAAGTCTCTCCCTGTCTGTGGCTGGGACTGCATTGAGTTGTTTCACCTGGTCTCCACTGGCTTCCTGAGGTTTTTCCTACCCTCACAATATTAAACAAAATTAAGTGTTTATGGCAAGTGGGGGGTTGCCAAGTAGCAGATTAGCATAAATCACCAAAATAGCAAATAACACTGCTGACAAACCTGTGTGTCCTGAAAATCTATTCCCTTCACAGGTAGTAGAGTGATTTTATTTAAGAGGGGAAGAGGATTTGGAGAGGGGTTTGGCAGAAGATTATCTGGTGGTTATTTTTCTGCTTGCAAAGCAGTTTTCAGCATTGTGACCATTCATTTCATATTACTCAAAAGGCAGGCTGATAGCTTGTCTGTGAAATCTGAAATAATCAATGCCCTTAAAGTCAGTAGCCATTTTTGTGGAAGCTTTGACTGCTTCAGGCAAAGGACTGCACTTTTAAATCAAACTTTATTTTTCAAACATACAAGTTTTGCCCAATGTCCTCACAGTTCTGGGCCTGTTGTGCTGCAATATGAGGAGCAGCAAAGACTGTAGTGATTTCATGGTTGAGTGTGTAGGTAAGGTGGTGGTGTGTCTGTGGGATGTATAAATGTTTCAGATCTGCCATCCCCTGGCTCTCAGTCCAGAATCTCAGCACTGCTTGAGCAGTTAGAAACAATTTCTTCTCTGGGCAGGAGATGTCACAGGAGCACCTGCATAGGGCAAGGGATATTGACTCCTTCTCCATGTCTCTGTTATCTGCAGTACTTGTAGCTTCTGGGTCAGGATGAAGCCCCCAGAAGCAGGCAGAAGGTGAGGATAGTTAGTTAGGAGGTGTGAGAAATCGAGAGTAAAGGTAGAATTGATGAACACCAGAAAGGAGACTTCCAGAAAGCTTCATTATGTTCTTACTGCAGAATCCTGAACTGGAGCTCCTATGGCCCTTGAGAACAATGTCTATCACTGTTCTCTGCTTTAGCATCTTGATTTGCCTTTTTCTTCCAAGGCAGGATTTAGTGTGGCCACCAAAGTATGGCGTAGGCTTTGAAAGTCTGTAAAACACATGAGATACTGTCCATGCCTGGTGAAATTCTTCCAATCTCCTGTGGCAGTGTTACATCACACCATTGTTCCGTCAAGCTTTCCTTAAAACTGAAGGCATAACTATACAGAAAAGAAAAGGGTAAAGATTTTAATGCTGTTTGAGAAGGGTTGTCCTGATGTAAAGCAGTCTGCTATTACAAACTGTGACATGTGCATAGATTGTGTTAAGAAATCTGTATATGTGTGTGAACTGCTACAAATGAATGATTAATATTTATGTGGACATACTGTAAGACAGTTGATACAGCACTAAGGGAAAGTGTAGTCATTCTTTCTTGTGTTATCTAAAAAACTCCACTGTTAATACAAGTTTATTTTTCCTGGTTTTTTGTTTTGCTGTGAGAAGAGTTTGGCAGATGATTTCTTAACTGATGCATCCCCCAGGGCCATGCTATGCTGATGCTCTAAGATCCACACTTTCTACTGGTTTCCTTATGTTAGATTTCTTAATGGATTTTGTTAGGTTAATTTCTGCTTACAAAGTTCTGCATTAAATGGAATTTCAGTGCTTGATAATTGGCATTTTCTTGATACAGTAGTAAAACAGTTTGTAGCAGTCTTTTATAGGATATACAGTTACAACAACATTGTAATTTAAAATTAACATCAATGCAGTTGCTGCATTCAATTATAAAATTTATATGCCTTTTTTTAAATTGGTGGTTAGAAATTCATACATACATTAGTAAACACTTTTAGATTAAATTTAATGGGAAATTTTGGGCAGTCCTGGCATGAATCTGATACTTTAAGAAACTCATTACCTCCCTTTATAGATGATAAAGTAGCAGGTCTCAGGAGCTGTGTCTTGCCCAAGGAGTGATGTTCTCCATGGAGCACTCCAGCCCTCCTCTTCCTGCCATTCCTTCTGAGGGACCCTCAAGGAGAGCCATCCCTCCTGCACTGTTCAGGCACCCACATTTCTTTCCTTTGAGCAGACTCCAGGAGTGGAGACACCAGGTCTCATCCTCACGTGGAACCAGAATTAGATCTGGCTAAGTGTTGGTCCCACCATCTGAGTTTGACAACACAAATGTGGGCCAGCTGACACAGGAGTCAGTGAGGAAGTAATACTTGACAAAGCCCTTTAAGTCCTGGAAGCCCCACTGGTGCAGGTGTGGTGGGGCCAACAACATGTTCCCCAAAATGTTGTTCATGCATACAACAGCATTCAAAGGATACTGTCATTGTCTGATTTTCTCTGGGAAAAAAATTATACACAAGCTTATGTTTAAAAAGCCTCTCTGAAAAAGTACCTTTTCATGTTTTCCTGGTTTTATGTGCATTCGGACTATGGTAAGCAAAAGCAAGTGCAATAATTCTGGATGGAAGGAGTTTTATAGCATAGACCAGACATATCAGTTTATTGTCCCACACTGCTTGCTTAGCTATCAAACTTCTGATAATTGCTGCCATATACATATTTTGAGGTGGCATGGAAAAGTAAGCTTTTGCTTTTCCTCTGTTCTCATTACTTCTCCACTTTAGATAGTTTTATTTGACTGCATAAAAATTACATTAAAAAATAATCAGACAGGCTCTGGGGCTTTCTTTCCATCATGCAATTTTGCTTTGAATAAATCAATAGATTAAGGCAACTGTTCTGTATTTGTGGTTGTTTCCATGGTTAAGTGTGCTCTGTGGTTGATTTGAAAGATATTTTAATTTGGTGTTTTAAAACTTTAGGCATTTTCAGTAGAATAAATCTGTGAAGAAAGGGTTAATACTTCTATGTGCATTTACATCTAGGACTTTGCTCTGTTGAAGAGCCTAGTGGATAGATTTAAAGTTCATAAAAGAGTAATGACAAGACACTATACATAAAGCAGACATAATGCTGTAGAAGCACAGCATCTCTTAAAGAACAGCCATGACCTAGACTTGGAAATCATTACATGACTTTTTAACCTCACTGCTTATATCCCCTTGATAAAAGTAAAATGTAATGAGCTTACTGTAATGGGCACTTGACTATAGGTAGTGCTCCTGAAACATGTCTGTAACATCTCAATGAAATGGTTATTGACAAATCAGCATAATTAGGCATACTGTCACCACTGTACACCCATCATAACTTCTGAAAGATTGAAAGCTTTCTCCAGGTGGCATCTATAATCCATATTATTTCCTAGAATTGTCACAAAATCACAGAATGGTTGAGGTTGGCAGAAACATGTGAAGGTCACCTAGTCCAGCTCCCCTGCTCAAACAGGGCCACCTAGAACAGGTTGCCCAGGACTATATCCAGGGTAGCTTTTGGTTATCTTCAAGTAGGGAAACTCCATAAGCTCTATAGGAACCTCGTGCCAGTCACCCTCACAGTAAAAAAATGTTTCCTGTCAGAGGGAACCTCCTCTCTTTTGGTTTGTGTCCACTGCCTGTGGTCCTGTCACTGGGCACTACTGGAAAGAGCCTGGCTCGCTCTGCTTTACACCCTCCCTTTAGGTATTTGTGCACCTTCGTTAGATCCCCCTAAGCCTTCTCTTCTGGAGCCTGAGCAGTGCCAGCTCTCAGTCTTTCCTTGTAGGACAGATGCTCCAGTCCCTTAAATATTATAGTGGCCCTTTGCTGACCCTCTCCAATAGCTCTGTGTCTTCTACTTGGAAGCCCAGAACTGGTCCCAGCACTGGAGATGTGCCTCAGTAGTGCTGAGGGGAAGGATCACCTCCCTCAGCCTGCTGACAGTGTTTTGCCTCACACAGCTCTGGCTGCCATTTGCCTTTCTTGGGCCAGGGCACATTGCTGGTTCACGCTCAGCTTGGTGTCCACCAGGACATCCAAATCCTTTCCCTCAAAGCTGCTCTCCAGAATGTGCTGGTTCAGAGGGTTGTTCCTCTGCAGATGCAGGACTTTGAATTTGCTTTTGTTGAACTTCCTGAGTGCCCTGTCTGGCCATTTCTCCAGGGATCCCTCTGGATGGAACAACTCTCTGGCAGACCAGGCATTCCTTCCAGCCACTCATCATCATTTCTGAAGAGATGTGAGAGCAGATGTTATCTGATAGCTTCCACTCTCTTTATGATTTATGTTACTACAGACAAGAGGATAGCTTGTGGAATTCCTTTGTCAATGTACAGATGAGTTTTGATAATCACCTAAAAGGAAATCAGCTTAAAGGAAAAAGAGACTGTTTTCCTCTCAGGATAATGGGCCCAAGGACAAAAAATATTTCAGCCTGTAAACACTTTTAATCAATTCTTTGTATTTTGTCATCTCTTAGGATGCAGGAAGTCAACAAATAGGCTTTTTGCTTGGAAGCTGTGGAGTTACTGTGGCCTTGACCAGCGATGCATGCCATAAAGGACTGCCTAAAAGCCCCACAGGGGAGATACCACAGTTCAAAGGTAATCTAACCCTTGCTTTCCATGGCTGTCATGGGTCATTTACTACAACAACAATATTGCACTTGTTCAGGGGCTGCAGATGAGGGTCAGGCCTGTCATGAAACGCTTGCCACAGGAGCACCATTGTCCCAGTGGGTCACTGCTGGCAGCAATGGCTGTGCCCACTTCATGGGTGGAGTGGTACCAGTGCTCCCAGTCCAGTTCTCTGCTGGCTGCCGAGCTCCTCTGTGGCCACAAAAATTAAACCAACAGACTTAAGACTGTAGCAGATGAGAAGCATTCATACAATTCACTCCTATGGTGAAGTGTAGGGACAGTAACCTCTGACAGGAGAGTGGTAATCGAATTGTTTGGGTCAGTAACAGCTTAAACTGCCCAGCCATTCCCTCAGGGACTGCCTAAAAAGACCACAGTAGCTGTGTTAAGAGAGCAGTTCTGGAAAATCTTCTTTGCCATACTACTCTGAGGTTCAAAGGAAGCAATGTTTAGGTAACACAGGCATTTGGGGGAAAAAAAACTTCAGCAGGGAAGACTTTTGTCTTATCTTATCCAGCAGAAACTCAACAAAAGCTGACTTTTGTTTGTACCTCAGGCTGGCCAAAGCTGCTGTGGTTTGTCACAGAGTCTAAACACCTCTCCAAGCCACCTCGTGACTGGTTCCCACACATCAAGGATGCCAACAATGACACAGCTTACATTGAGGTGAGTTAATGAAGATGCATCTTCTGCTTGAATCATTACATATGGCACTTCTGGATTAGGTAAACATTGTTATTCACTCAGTAGTCACAGAAGCAAAGAACATTCTGGTTTAGACTGTTAATAAATAATATTTTCTAATAAAATAGACCGGTACTGATTTCAGAGAAGTTAATGGAATGTTAAATTGCGTTTTGGGCATTTCTAACATTAACGTTTTTTGTGTGGTTGCTGCAGTATTATATTAAATTTGCCTTGGCCAGTCTTGGTTCCATTCAGTGTGGGCTTGCCCACTAGGGATGGATGGATGACGAGTTTCACAGTGAAGCTTCAGTTCTCATATCACAACCTTCAGACCCTTTGAAAGAGAAAGAACTTCTTGTTCAAATGCTTGCCTGTCACTTACTGCTTTGTGAGTCACGCTCCCCACAAAAGAACAGCATCGGAAAGGGAAAGTTAGCAATGCTGTTGAATTTAATTTTTCTCCTTTTTCCCCTATCATTTTCTCCCCCTTCTGCATAGACTCAAATGCCTTGATTTCAGTGGCGTTAGTATTGAATTTAAATTTTAGTCCCTTCAAAGGGACTAAGTTCAAGTAAATGGACCAAAGGTGCTTCCTGTCTTTGTGCAATCACGACACTGGGCTAAAGAAGCAGAGATGTCTCTATTCTCAATCTTGCTGATTATCTTCACGGAGAAAGATAAATGTTTAATTTATTAACTGCCACTGATAGTTCTAAGACTCTTGCATAAAGCTGCAAGAATTATTTCAATAATCACCTATGGTCTCCTACCTCTTTTCTGCTGCTTTCTCATGAGCATATTCTCATATTCTGATCAAAGAGCTTGTGTCTTTCAGACTATATGCATGTACATATAGATATTATCACAGCACCCAGCAAGGATTCTGCAGGCGGCTCTTATCACATGCCTTATAAAATGCAGAAGAGAGAAGCTCAGGTTTAGTGAACATGTAAACATTGAACAGACTGAACTAGGTTATTCTCTACTAAATCTAGCCAATCCATTAGTCATTGACATGATCAGAATTGTTAGAATTGTTTTTCCATAATCCCTGTTTTCAAACAACTCGTGGATTTCAGATACCACGCCTGGGAAGCTTCAGTCAAACAGAGAAAGCCTATCTGAAAAAGAGTGTCTTTTAGCAAAGAAATGACTCCAAAACTCCTCAGTACTTAAAATACTCCTCCTACTTAAAATACTCCTCCTTCTTAAAATAGCGTCATTAGATGTGTCCATCATTCACCTGCAGAGGAAACACTTTAAAAATGAAATGAAATGTAGCTATGAAATAATGGAAATAGGACAATACTGCACATTGACTGTCCCTGCTCATTTCTTTTTAGTACAAAACATGTAAAGATGGAAGTGTGCTTGGGGTGACTGTGACAAGGATTGCACTGCTGACACACTGCCAAGCCCTGACCCAGGCATGTGGATACACAGAAGGTATGGGGTACTTTCCCTGCATTATCCTTAAAATCAAGTGGGAATTGCAATTGTTTCTCATCAGGCTCCTGTCTTATGTTTTACGCAGTTTGGTGCCAAAGGCTTCTAGATTTAAAAACCTGGGTTTTTTTTCATTTGTTTTAGGAAATATGTACAGATTTAAAATATCTATAGGAGAGGTACAAATAGTGTTCTAACCAATACAAATCCCACAGTGGAGATTTACTTTGAAAGTTAACCTTTGAGGTCATCAGTTATGTTATACTGAAGCTTCCTTCCTTTGAGTGGGTTTCCCTTGGGTCAATGTCGTGTTCTAAAAAATAAATTCTGCTTTGTTTTTGTTGGACAGCTGAAACAATTGTGAATGTATTAGATTTCAAGAAGGATGTTGGTTTATGGCATGGAATTCTTACAGTAAGTATGTTTTTTTATTCTCTGTGAGTATTTGAAAATAAACTAACCTAATATGCTTATTGCTGTCACAAACTGGGATGTCCTACAGTTTCTTCTAATACAATTTTTTCTGCTTTGAAAGCAAAATAAATGTGATTTAAACCCATCATCTTCTGCTAGTGCACTTACCCGTAATGAGCATGGTAAAGATGTCAGTATATTTTTATGCATCATGTCAAGTACTCTGGTCCCATTCTTACCATGTTATCATGTCAATATGTGATTTCGAGATCAAACTTTATAGCAGAAACAAATCAAATTAGTACTTACCTCTGTAAGGATATGATCCAGTGGCATCGTTCTATTGCCACTGACTAGCTTCCCTGTCAAAACTCCTACCAACAGATGTTTTTGCCAATACTAAAGCATTCCTGATACTTTACATTTCATTAGTTGTTTGCTTGCTGTTTGAATGTCTTCCTCGATTGACATGGGAGACAGCTGACATATTTTTAAGATTTGCTTCCAAAGGTGCTGTTGCAATCAGTGACTGACAAAATGCTTACTGTTCACTGATCATTTTAAGAACAGATGTCAAGTCTTGAAGGGTCATTGTTTGGGAGGTCCCATGATTCCCAGTGATCTGATATGTTTTTCCCATGCAGTGTCATACTGTTCTTACAAAGGGCAGTAACAACATTTCTGAAGTACAAACAACTAGGCTTAACACCCATAAGTATCTCATGTTAAAAACCCATCTTTATCACTTGTTGAAAGCAAGTGTCTAAAGCTCTAAAAGAGCTTTTCTGTGCCTTCCTTTGCTATTAATCTTGTTCTAAACTTCGTTTTTTTCAGTACTTGCCTGCAAGTGCTTTTCCTGTACCTATGCTTGTGCCAGACTGAAGGGAGAACTATCTTTTGCAGTTCTCCAAGTGTTTAGATGACTAATCCACTGGGACACTTAACCTTTCTCAGGCCTAGGTTTTCCAAAACAAACACTCTATTTAACCTGAGCTATGAGGGGAGGCGTGCTGCCCTCAGGAGATATTTCTAAATGGTAACAGAAGTAAAGCAGCAGCTCATTTACAGGCTGTTTTTTTAACACAGAGAAATCACTGATGCGATTGATGGGCTCGGACTGAGAGATCAGTTTTGGATTTGTCATTGGTTTCACTCAGCTGCCTTTTCTAAACTTCCTGGAACTTCTCATGACCTTGTTAAAAAAAGTGGAATTAGCTCACCCAGAGAGGGACTGAAACCTCCTTCATTTATTTTCTGTTAAAATAAATTGATTTCTGCTTAGTCTAGGACTTCAATTTCTTTGTCTACTGTCTTTTGAATAATTTGTGCCCCACTACTGCTGGTAGCTTTTCAGTCTTCCCAGAGATGGATTTCTCTTCACAGATATCTTGCTTTTCTTGTCCTTTTCAGTACAGTGCTCATATATATATCAGTTTATGAGGCTTAAGGATAATATTAACCTACAAAGAAAACATGTAGACATTCTTCACCCGATTTTTTTCTTACTTTTTCTATTTAGAGTGAACCTCTTCGAGTATGAATAGGAAGAAAATGTTTCTTTTCAGTACTGCTTAAAAGCTATGATCTGAATAGTCTAAATCCTTAATCCTTAATTAAAGTGTTGGAAAATGGGTGTCTATTTCATCTTAACATAGGTAGCTAGATAGGAAAAGATGAATGCCAGCACTGACAATAAAATAAGATAGAATGATCTGCCCAATAAGATAGTGATCTGCCCATAACACAATATAAGTTGTTACCACAATTTTTATATAAAACCCATTTATCTTTTTTATTTCAGAGTGTCATGAACATGATGCATGTTATAAGTATTCCATACTCCTTAATGAAAGTGAATCCACTGTCATGGATACAAAAAGTCTGTCAGTACAAAGGTAAGGAACAAGAATACACAGAAGTTTGCTTGGTAGTCAAAATCAAAAGAGCAAATTGATAACACAGCTGTCTAGCTTTGATATGGTGTATTAGTAATTTTCTCATGATTGCAGCAAAAGTTGCCTGTGTGAAGTCCAGAGACATGCACTGGGCGTTGGTGGCACATCGAGACCAGAGGGACATCAACCTCTCCTCGCTGCGGATGCTCATAGTGGCTGATGGTGCAAACCCATGTGAGTGAAACCCCCTCTGCTGCTGCAGTGCAGTGGAGAACAGGGGGGCTCTTCTCTCTTGCATTTAGAGTTTCCATCTTCAGCCATCGTAGCTAAAATGTTTGCAAAATACAGTTTCTCTACTGCAAACTATGTGACATTTATGGAAACACTAATTAATTTGGGATTTTGTTAAAAATACATTTTTCTTTAGCTCGTCCTGAAACAAATTTGATATTCTACATAATGTAAGTTGCAAGAAATCCAGTTTTTACATCACAGTCATGTGTAAAGACTGAAGCTGTAAAAGCCTGAAGCAATGAAGACTTCAGGCTATAGAAAAGATCAGAACATTTCCTCAGAATGATGGGACTCAGGTGCAGAAGTAAACTGAGAATTTTAGGGAAATATTTACACTGCTCTAGAGAAACACATCTGAATCACTTCATGGCAATTAACAGCACGAGCTGTTTCTCCGTATTATTTAAGATACCAGCATACAGGTGTTCTGCCTGTTTGTAGTAGTTTGCTTTGAATTTCTGAATTAAATCTTTAATTTCCCTCATCCTTAAAAAGAACACTGTAATGAAATTGGTACTGTAAATCCAGCAGTAATGGCTTTTCTATGTCAGCATAGTGAAAAGACTTTATGCTCAAAAATCAGTCTTTATTCCCTGGCTGCATACACAGCTGCATATACATATATATAGTTGTAACAGCTATGATGTACTTCCCAGTGGACATGGATCCTTTTTAAATTATTTTTCCTGAAAAGCCTAGATATTAAATAGTACATTTGCAGTTTGAATAGCATCACTTCAGAAATCAAATTGCTTTTCTCCTCTGATGTTTGTTTTTATTATTATTTTTTACCCCAGGGTCCATTTCTTCCTGTGATGCATTTCTCAATGTCTTCCAAAGTAAAGGTCTAAGGCAGGAGGTGATTTGTCCCTGTGCTAGTTCACCAGAAGCTCTCACTGTGGCTATTCGAAGGTAGGTGTGACACCAACAGAAGCAGACCCACTGTATATGTGGTAAATTGGAAAAAAAAAAATTACTCAAGTATGAATCTGCATATTTAACTTCTATATGATATTTTTAGTTTGCAATTTGTTTATGTCCAGAGAAGAATTTTTAGAGTAATGATTTAACTTTGGAATGCTTTATGGTTCCCATTTCTGTAATTTATCTAGTTTTAAATTAAATAGATTGAAATGCAAGAGCAAGTTCTGTAAATAAAAGTGTAAAAATACCACTGTAAGCATAAAATTAATTAACATGTGAGAATTAAGTGGAATTGCCATTGAGTAAAATAATATTTTATAGTAGTCTGTTAAGAGAGAATTATGACATTCTGCAGCTTGTTTTTGTCTGACTGGCACTTTTTAACCATTCATAGACTCTCAGTAATCCTCTGGAAATGCTCCTTGAGTCTAAGGGATTTGTACCTAGAAATAGAATTGACAAACTCCACTAAAACTGCTAAATATTACTAAAACTGTTAAGCCTTGTGGGTATAGAATCACCAAATTGTTTGGGTTGGAAAAGACCTTGAAGATCATGGAGTCCAACCATTAACCCAGCACTGCCAGGTCTTCCACTAAACTGTGTCGCTGAGTGCCACATACACACATCTTTTAAATACCCAAGGATAGTGTCTCAGCCTCTTCCCTGGGCAGCCTATTCCAGAGCTTCATGACCCTTGTGGTGAAGAAATTTTTTCTAATATCCAATCTAAACCTCCCCTGGCATAACTTGAGTCCATTTGCTCTTGTCCTGTCACTGGTTACTTGGGAGAAGAGACCAACACCCACCTACCTACAGCCTCCTTTCAGCGAGTTGTAGGGAGTGATAAGGTCCTCTCTGAGCATCCTTTTCTCCAGGCTGAGCTCCCCCAGCACACTCAGCCTCCCATAAGACTTTATTCTAGCAGGAGTATCCTGTCAGGAGTGCTGTGGCACACAGTAAATGGTGTAAATATTGTCTATTTTGGCAAAGTTTTCCAAAAGTTGTACCTTGAACAGTAGGTGCTTTGTTTTTAAGCTCATATTTCTGCCGTTTATAATTGTTTCACATGTTAGAACATGCAGTATAAATGTGTAAAACACTAAAATAGCATTAAGTAAAATACTTCCTGCCACAGATTTTAAAATACACTGTCCAAGTGAAATTTAACTAGATTTTCAATTAGCTTTCCAGCAGAACATTACAGGAAGAAAGACATGAGGCCAAGAGTGTGGTTGACTTTCAGCCACCTCATTATTAGTTTAAAACATCTGAAAGCAATCCATCAGGGACTTATCCTGTCCAGGTTAGTCACCTTTCTGTGAACTACAGGATTTCAGATTTCAGCTCCACCAGCCTTTTCTCAGCTTTATACCGAGAAGCACTAAGTGGTTTTGCCTTGGATAGGTTTCCCTGCCATAGGCTGTGCAGGCCTTTGCTCCCTTGGAACGAGCTCTTGCTTGTAAGTGCAGAGAGGAGGTGAATGGGCAGCAGACACTGCTTGTGCTGAGCACTGAGCAGGGTTTTCATTTCCTGGGCTAAGCCTGGAAAATCTGCCCTGAATTGCAGGCTATGATGTGGGAGAACTCCATCATGCGATGGCCGGTGTCCCCTTTCTAGACTTAAACTCTGTGCCTGCAGCCCTCTGAAGCACTAGAAATTCATTTCCAAATTAACTGTCATTGAGAGCTTACAAAAAAAAATTATTAGCACATAAAATTGTGGATAATTCAAAATTTTAAAAAGACATTTTTATCTTCAGTGTGTTGCTGTGTAATTGCAGAGCCGTTCTTACTAGAGTGAATGTTGCTGAACACATATCTCCTTTTTTTTGAAGTCTGTTTAATGGTAGGATAATGCTAGCTGAACCTGGGAGATGTAGTATTTTTCATTTGGTTCAAGCCATCTCCACTGACAGTAAAGTCATTATCATACAAGTTCCAAAGAGTTACTGCTGAAGTATGCATTAAAATGACTCCCTGCAGAGCAGAGATCCAGAGAGCTCCCTGTTAATGCTCTCCCTCTTTCAAAATCGATGGTATATTTTTACTGAACTTCCTACAAGAAAGAGTAACAAAACCAGTTCTCAGTTGAAATACCCTTATAGTTTAGAAGAAGACAGTCAGTAATAGACTAGAGGTACTTTAGCCTTAGAGCTGAGTCATGAAGCCTAATATTCAAAGGGATGTGTCTTGCAAATAATTCATGTTATTCCCCTTTGCTTTATTGCATATTAGTCTGAACCCACTTGCTTAAGGGAATGCAAAAGTTTAAGGACAGTTTTTTTCCCATTTAAATGGCTGGCAAAAAGCAGGGGTCAAATGGGTTGTATCTGTAAATGGCAGTAGGAGCTGCTCTCAAAATGCTTTGCAAAGTGTGTTATAAGCAGTGCAAGAAAATGGATGTGATGAAAGTCCAGATGGCCTCTACCCCTGGAAGTGTGCAAGATGCTGTGTGTGCCTGCAGGAGACCTTTCTTCTCATGAGCAGCAAAATGTGTGTTTTGGGGAGCAAGGATGAGAGAAAGTTGATCAATAATATCACTGAACGTTCCTTTTACATGATGGGAGTGTTATTTATCACAGGTGCCTGTTTACTAGCACCATTTGTTAGGCTCTAATGCATTTTCAAGCGTACTCACATCCTTCTTTGTTGACAATGTCACTTGAGAAATATGCCTCATAAAACCTATTAATTGAAATTTATAGAGCCCATCAGTGCAAGGCTTATGTGAGCAGGACTGGCTGAGGCCCATCTAGTATTTCAAGCACAGTAGAGGAGAAATGTCATATAAAAGGACGTTGTCTGTTAAAAAATAGTTGTGTTATGATGGAGTATTTGGGAAAAATGCAGAATTGTGAACTAAATATTGTCTGTTTTATCCATCCTGAGAAGAGCTGGTGTCTGCTCTTCATGGATGCATTATGTGCACTCAAATCAGCATCACATCACCTTCCAGTTTTGCATTTTAAAATGCAGGACAGCACAAGACTCTTCCCAGACATGAAAAGCCTTGACCCAGTCCCCTGACTTGGTAACTTGCATACGTCAACACTCATTTGCTTAAGCCACACTCTCCATAGGTATAATTGTATCCACTGGTGCAGCAGGTGGATTTATACTAAAACAAGCTGACAGGCATCTTGTGCTGATGCTGTGGAATTTTACAGCATGAAGGCAATGAATCTGAGCAAACGGAGGCGTTTCGAAGAGGCCGCTTCCACAACAGTTTGACCATGACTGATGAAGGCATAATTTGTTTTAATTTTCATGAGGTAAATTAGAATAGGAAGGATTCAATTATGTGCACTAAAATGAAGATGGTAAAGTCCTTGCATCTTCCACAGATATCTGACAGTAAATCTATCACAGGGTGCCTCAAAATAGACAACATATTGAGAATTTATTAAGTTATGTATTGATCAGTTCCAAATATTTGGCATACAGTTTCCCTCCACAGTGTCTGCACTATCTTTCAGTATTTAAAAAATAAGGCAAAAGGCCCTTACTTGGGTAATCAAGCAATCTTTATAAATTTATCTGAAAACTAAATACAAGCTGTTTGGGTAAATGTTAGGTGTTACTTTCATCTCAGCAGCCCCATATATGTGGGTGGGTACTGAAGGAGAGAGTTAACAAATGTAATTACTCAGAAATGACTGACAAAGAGGATTTTGTTGGGGGGAAATGGGGGAAAAAGAAGGTGAAATTTAAAACTCTGAAACATAGGAGCATTTGCAGCAGTAGTCCATTAAGTGTGAGGAGGTGCTTACACCTGCCTGATGGTGCACTGATGTTCTAACCCATGTTTGTAGGCCAACAGATGACAGCAACCAGCCCCCAGGAAGGGGAGTTCTGTCCATGCATGGTCTCACTTATGGAGTGATTCGAGTGGACTCTGAAGAAAAGCTTTCTGTTCTGACTGTCCAGGATGTTGGCTTAGTGATGCCAGGAGGTAAGGAACTTTCCTTGAAACTTATGATTCATCAATTTCAGTAATTGGCAGTAGAAAGTTGCTTTGTTGCCTGACTACAAACTTTGTGATTATATATAATTATGTATCCTTGGAAACAATTTGGTCCAAAAGCATTACCTTACAAAACTTCATGGTTTGGAAATCCCAAGATTTCTTCTCTTCATTTACCTGAGTGGCTGTCTGTGCTCACATTAGCAGCAGGTTGTAAACAACTTGCCACCACATCAGAACATCTGTTCCTTAACTGTGAGATGTTGGTAGAGAAATGAGGAAGTAGGAGGACTGTGGCTATATCCATAAGTTTGACCCAGATGAAACTCAGCAGGGAAAGTTTTTATAACCTATGCTAAGGATCAACAAAATTGCTGTCTGAAAGCTTGCAGAATATTTTTCCAAAGATCTTGTGCTATCACCCAGTTACTAGATAGAGGAGGTATGACTGAAAAGTACATGTTGATAAAGTCAGACTGAATCCAGTGCTTCTAAAGAGGAAGATAACACTTTCCATAAGACAGCTCATAAATGAGTATGAATACTAGAAAAGGCTAACACTATAGTTTTTCATAAGGGAATGCTTGTTATGCACCAAAGTAATAAAACATAATGATGCATCTTATAAAATTTCGGTTGAACAACTTAAAGGAAGATACAATTGATTGTTGTTTAATAGTTATCATACAAGATATTATAATAGATGTGTCATCTTGCACTTCACATTATGTTCTGATCATTTTAAAGAAAGTGCATGCTCCTGTTTATCCTCTGAGTGAGAGAAAGGTCATTCAAGATTCTGTACACTTGTACTTCAAAGATGTGTTGATTCTTTCTGCTTTCTCTTGATCATCATATCCTCTTTCCAACTACAAAATCTGCCAATGCTGTACTCCAACTCCAGGGATTATAGCTAAAGCAGCATTCCTGATTCTTTTTTCAAATGGCTGACATAAAATAGTCCTTCTTCCTCAGACCAGTGCTTCCTATTCCCTGCTGTTTAGCTGCTGCAGTCTCTGCAGGCCTGTAAGACCAGACAGAAGGAGTCTGAGCTCTGATAAATTCTCAGTAAAACAACCATACTAGTCTGCTGAATATCTTAATCTTTCATGTGATGTTACTTGCTACTTTCTGAAAGGTGGATTTCCTGGTTGCTTGCCTCCCTGGTTGATGTAATGATTATCAAGAACTCCATTAGGCTATTTCATTTTGCACTGGCTGAGGCAAATCTAGTCTTCAGTATGCAAAGCTGGGAACACAACCACGTTTCACAGCAATATTGTAGATGAACTGCAGTTTCAGAGAGCAAGACAAATAGGTTTTGTTATCAGTGTAAAGACTGGGTTTCCATAAAGATCTTTGCATTCTTTGTAGAAATATTATTTATAATATAAAAACACTTGATAATGTTCAGCACTGTAATGGTCAAGTAACCTATTGTTAGACATTAGTGTACATATAATTCATTTGTTTGTGTCAGCTCCACCATGATGTCTTTACCACAGCATTTATGTTAGGCTGTGGTTCATTTTAGAATCTTTTTAAAGTTCCTTTCTTCTCCCTCTAGCTATAATGTGTTCAGTGAAGCCAGATGGAATTCCTCAGCTCTGTAAAACAGATGAAATAGGAGAATTGTGTGTATGTGCTATTGCAACGGGTACATCATATTATGGACTCTCGGGCATGACCAAAAATACTTTTGAGGTAAGTTGACCAAAAAGTTCTATATAAAATCCTTCTTTTAAAACTTCTTCTGTTTCAAGGTAATATTTGACATAAAATATTGATAGTAACAATGTAAGAATAGCGGTATTAATCAATGCTTGTGGCTTGGGATCTGTATTCTCGTCAGATAATCTGCACTGAAGCCCATTTATTAAGTGCAATAGTAGATCTTTATGTGAGTTTAGTTCTGGCTCTGAAGAGCTTTTACTTTAATTTTCCAATAAGATACCAGGGGCTGACAAAAGCAGAAGGAGAGAAGGAAGAACGACCAAGTTCAAAAGGTAACATTGTGCAAGTCTGTGTGCAGAATTTGATTATTGCAAACAGTAAGAAAGCTGCTGGGTATCTTTAAAAAGCAGTTTTCCACAGTGCTTCCAGCATTAAAGGCTTGCATTTATACAGAATTCTGACAGATGTAGTCTTCAAGAGAGGTATCTGAAGAGCAAAGAAACCTTTTCCTGATTAGTCCCCACCTGCTTTTGTTTGAAATGTCTTAGGTGAAAGCCTTTTGACTTTGTGGAACCTGTTGTCCAGCTCCAGTGCACACAGCTGTATTGATAGCTCTGTAGTACTTGCTCACTTATTATCATTAACTTTGCTGAAGCCAGTGTGTAAGGCTGAACAAATTAGGGAAAAACTGAAAAAAACCCACGTTTTTTTAATCTCTGATCCCTTTTTCTTTTAATATTTAAGGCAAAAGTTAACACAAATACCTTTAGATTTCCCTTAATAAATTCTCTGTTATTACCATTTTTAGTAGACTAATGTGGTTAGTATCTCCTGCAGAATGCAGAGCTGAATGTTGTAAACACTGTATGTTATATAATTGAGACAAGTGGATATGATTCTACATCCTACTGTTGAAGCCAGGAATTCTACTTTGCTATTGTGATCTGAAATTTGTTGATAGCTGATTTTTGTGCTGCAAGTACAATGGGCAATACCCAGTGTTAGTGATAATCCTGGATTTTATATTACTTCAGGGTAGAAAGGTACTTGCATTCATTTGATAGTACTTGCTGTAATTGTAACATCATTCATAATTCAGAACTGTCAGCAGTTTAACAGCATATTTAGACTGATTTACACTTTTTCCTAATGCTAATGGCAAATAAACTGCCATTGAGTGAGCAGGGCCACTCAGTTTTAAAGTTAAGCATGTTCTTAAGAGTCCTCTCCGAGTGGATCTCTATTCTATTTTACTCTGTAATTCTTGTTGCAGGTACTAGAGAATCAAAGAGTTTTTTTGTTCCTGAATTATGGCCGAGGATGTCTAAGCATTAAATCTGTTCAATAAGAGTCACCCATGGGCATCTGGCAGCAGAATTTGACCTTTCTTTTTGGCTGAGCCTTGAAGAAAACTGTATAACCGTGGTCTTCCACTTGTCATAGTCTTTTTGCCTTTAAACTATTTAGGTTTAAAGAAGCAACTGCAGGAAACTGTGGTGGTATCAGAATGCAGCTCAGAGTAGCTCACATGCCAGAAGGATAACACTGTGCTAATTAGGATAGAAAAAGCCATAGGAATCTATCCTGTGGAAGTCACATATATCTGGTGTTCAGACATTCACAGGGGTGCTGTATTTTCACTTTCAGGTGTGCTACAGGAGACATTATCGTTACTATTCTGAGAACTTAATTGACCTTAAATAAAAATGTGGTCAGCTGCAAGAGTCATTAATGTACTGTACCTTAAAATAGCTTTACTTCTAGCCTGGTTATTTCTTACACTGTGCTGGAAATGGGCATGAGGTACTGAAAAAAATCTCTACTAAATATTTTTGAGTTAAGCTCTCAGTAACCTACACACAGCACCTTAGTTTAGCAGTCTGCACAGCACAGGTTGTTATTCAATACCGTTGATGTTGATTTATATATTTTTTAAGGTCATAAGTTATTTACAGAGTCATGATTATGGAAAATGCATATGGTAAACAGAGTGGGATTGGACTTGCTGGAACTCAGGTACACACTAGTGTGGGAGTTTCCTGACACTCCCTTTATGGTCAGTGAAGGATAAAGAGCATCACCAATGACCTGTTTACTTGGTTCCAGAACAACCATCTGAGAAAGCATGCCTGAAATACTTAGCAGCCTGATCTCTGTGTGTAGAACTGAAGACCTGTGTTTCTGTTTTACAGGTGTTTCCTATGACCAGTTCTGGTGGCCCTATCACTGAATATCCTTTTATTAGGACTGGACTTCTGGGCTTTATAGGACCAGGTGGACTCGTTTTTGTTATTGGCAAAATGGATGGTTTGATGGTTGTCAGTGGACGAAGACATAATGCTGATGACATTGTAGCAACAGCACTGGCTGTGGAACCAATGAAATTTGTCTACAGGGGAAGGTTTGATCCTTCTTTTCTTACATTATGTAGAAATCTTTATTTTGCTTAGACAAGGTGTAGGTGGTCCAGAATGCTTTCAGAAAGCAGTGCCTGATCTGCAAAATGGTTTCCCTCCAGTTCTGTTCATGTTGTCTGAACCAGGAGACAGCCAAATGAGTTTTGAGGCAGACTTTAGACACCAAGGTCTTGTAAGTGGGATACTGAAATTTCCAATTGAACAGCTGGTTAATTCTGAAGGTGTCAACTCAACAGGATCCTTTCTGTCTGAACTGAATGTATTCAACATGCCTAACACTGAAGGTTTTGAACATGGGAGTGGTTCCTTGTGTGACCTTCCTCATGTCCTGAAACTGAGCAGGAGACATCTAAAACTTCTGAAGAGCCTCATGAATTACCATGTGCTCACACTCCCATCACATGGCAAACCTCTCACAAAATGATGTTGCAATTACTTTCTTCTAAGATGGGACCAAAGAAGGTGCTTATGCTGGCTGTTATATAGCAGCTTAGCAGTAACCCTGGTGTGACCCAAATTGAGTCCTTTTCTTATTCCAAGAATGTCACTTCTCAATCCTGCTCTGACATTATGCTTGTATATACATGACTGTAGAACAAAGCCTAGTTCTCCTCCAGAACTTAGCCAAAACTGTTCTTGTTGCTTTTTCCCCCTAAATATACTAGTAATTGACATACCAGGAGGCTAAGTAATAAATAAAGAAATCATAGTTATAGAAGATTAACTTAGAAGACAGGTTTTTCCCTCTGTCCTGGCACTAAATACTCTTCTCTCCTCCTATAGAATAGCAGTGTTTTCTGTGAGTGTGCTGCATGATGAAAGGATAGTTATTGTTGCTGAGCAAAGGCCAGATTCCACAGAAGAAGACAGTTTCCAGTGGATGAGTAGAGTTCTCCAGGTAATGCTCTATCTGTACATTTGGGAGCTATTTTTTTCTTGCTTTATACTCTTTTTATTGGTCTTTCAGACCCCTAAGGTAACTGACATTTGTCTTTGAGTAATTGTAAATCCACCTTCAGTTGCACTTGCTCTCAATGAGCACAAAATGAGTTTATTCTGAGTGACAGTTCCTCTCTGGGCTGCAGATACCCACAGAGTGATCCTTTTCCTAATCAAAATGCTATATGAAAACAGGAATTAATTGAAGTAAATAATGGCAAGGAGAGAATAGCATATGGCTTATAAGGATATAGTTATTTGTTACTTCAAAAGAGTAATGAATGAATGAATGCATTTTATCCTCTTACTGTCAAAAGCTACCAGAGCCTCTTACTAAACAGTTACAAGCATGGATACAGACTTGGCCTCATCCAGATTTATTTTTTTTAATCAGTGGGTGAGAATTTTGTGTTGCTAGTGCATCATGTTGATAGGTAAAATAAACTGAATGAAACACTGCCTAAAAATGCCAATTTCCTTCCACTGAAATGAAGGGAAGTGATTGATTAGTTCAGATCTAGGCATCTGCAGTGAGGTTATCTTCTCAGAGAGACAACTATTGCAAAGAATCCCATTCCAGCAGTCTGGTGAATCATACAAGGCACTGTGATGATCCCATTTTGGTGGTGGTGTTCAACAGTTTGACCAAAAGACAAAAGCTACTGAATACTGATAAAGAATTCTGATCTTCTCAAAAGCATATAGCAGCCCAAGTTACAGCAATATCAATACCATACTCATTTTTTTTAATTCTAGTGTCCACACACAAGAAAATTAGATACTTTAGGGTCATCTTCCATCTCCTCCATCTCTGTGGTTAAGCCAATTCTCACTCAAAAGCAATAGGTTTAATGGAGATGTAGTTAGATTGAGTCTATTTGTTGCTACCTTCTGAAATAGTCTCAGCTCTATCTACAGCTGGTCTCCTGTTACTTCTACTTCCCTTTCCAACCTTCCTTTCTGTCCTTCTGCAAGGACTCTTCTCAGCAAATACTGTGCAAACATATTTTTTGCTTTACCCAAGAATCAAAGAAAAAGATCTCACACAATTCAGAGATGTTTTTATTCATTATTACATTGTACTGAACAAGAGTGGGAATCTACCTACTGTATCCTTCAAGAAACTGAACAAATAAACTTTCATCCATCTCAAGACAGGCGTATTTGCTAACTTGATTTAAAAGACAGCTACATTTCGTACAGTTAGAGGCATCTCATATTCACAGATCTAAGAAAAGCTAGAACTTCTATCATACAGAGAGTATTTGAAACACCTAGGAGTACCCAGGGCAACTATTGTAGAAGAAAAGGCTTTGGATTGCCCATGTTTTGATAATTTTTGTCAAGTAGCAAGGGCTGAAACTCTGGATTTACACTTGTCCTGTTTGGTCAGCTTAGCATCTTTGTGACTTTTACAGAAATGTCTTACACAATCATAGCCAGTAGAATTCTGTACTGAACACTGCAGGAGTCCTGTGTCCTGTTACTCCTGCAAGAGTCAAGCCTGTTATTCTGAGTCTGATCAAGTCCCAGCACTGTCTGAGGATTGTAGGCCATGTATCAAAGCACACACACGTGTGGCTGCTTTCATCACCCACGGGTGGAGCCTGCAGCTCTGGCATGCACCACTGTGTGAACAAGAAGTCCACCACAGCTGAGAGCAGAGATGGAGGACAGGAGCCAGGAACATGTGG
Organism: Climacteris rufus; assembly: GCA_013398175.1. Lineage (NCBI taxonomy): Eukaryota > Metazoa > Chordata > Aves > Passeriformes > Climacteridae > Climacteris > Climacteris rufus. Next base: position 1,597,257 of record VZRZ01007791.1, on the reverse strand, counting down.
GATGCTTTGTGCCTCTTCCCAGCCAGAGTTTTAATGACAGATGTCAGGAAGTGGTAACCAGTTATATGTGAATTATCTGCTAGTGAGGCAAAACACAACAATATCACAGCCTGTGTCATGACTCTCAGTGAAGTCCATGATAACAAACTCTATCGAATTGCTGCTTGATTCTGATGCTATTTGTGAGAGCTCTCTGACACCCTGTGTGTGCTGCCCCGTGCCAGCCCTGCACTCCTGCTTCTGCTGTGCCTGGCTGATTCAATTTGCAGAACCTTTTTTCCAGTGGTTTGCACATATTCTGACTCTCCTGAGCCATTCTTCCTCAGCAGGGAGCTCAAGGATGCTATAGCTGCTGTACCTATGGGACTGTGCTGGACAGTGTCTGTGGGCCTTCACAGAGGGATGGCTGGGAGGGAGTGGTCGTGCTGGGGATGGAGTAGAAGTGTGAAGATCCCAGATCACCCAGCAGTTCAGTCAGATAGATCCTAGGTACTGTTCTGCAGGCTGCTGCAGACTGAGCTGACCCTTCAGGCAGGGTTTGGTTTCCTGTGCTGGCAGACTGGGTGTTAGTTTTACCAAGGCCAGGACATGACAAGACTAGGTAAAGCAGGAGATCTACTGCAGTACTGGAGAGTGTTTACCCAAAGAATTGTGTCAGAACAAAATGCTCTCAGCTCAAACAACACAGCAGTCTGGGCTTCCTGCAAGTTCTGGCATATCTTGTCCATTTCCACGATGAAAGAGAGGGACATAGATTTCAGATATTGTTTGTTTTTTGGCTGGACAATAATTTCAAAAACCAAGCCATCTCATCAAGAGGCATAAATGCCAGCAGTATTAAAATTTACTGGCACTCTTCTCCCTCACAGTTTTAAGGGTCAGTTCATCAGTTCTCATACCTGTGAAAAAGTCATTCCCTGCTTCAGAAATGTGCCAAACTCAGTGGTGTGAAAGGTGACAGATTTGAATGACACATGATGTTTCATCTGGCATTGTGCAGCAGATGCAGCTCTCAGAGACAGTTCAGAAGTCACTGGACAATCATTACACCCTCATCCTACCCCAGCTGGGTATTGCTTTCCATTCACCAGCTGTAGGAGACACAGAGTTCTGTGTTTGAGTAAAAGTAGTTACTTGCCCTGTAATGGTTTTCCTTCAAGCTGATGTCAGGTGAGGATCCCATGGTTTATCACTGCTTTTCAGAACCTAAAATAACATTATGATTGGTAGGTTATGATGGTTTCTGCCAGAAACATGAGACATTGTGTGGTGGCTGCCTTAAATATTTCACTAATGCTGATCTTTCAGGTGGTGTCTCTAGACCAGCAGCAGGGTCTTCCAATACTTCTGTGAGAGCTGCTACTACTAAAATTCCAATGTTTGTAAATAAGTCACTGCTTTATTATTCTTTCTTATGAAATGTTGCAGTCAAATCAATAAGAAACGAAGCAAACAGAAGCCAAAAGCAAAGAATTGCTTAGTCTGTAGAAATAATCACTAATTTATTGGTCTGTTGGTCTGCACTTTAGTATGTACATACCTGTAAGAGATAATTTGATTCTCAGAATATAGATTGTATCTTCAAGGCAGCACACATATCAATTCACTTTTCTCACAGTTAAAAATTAAAATGCAAGATATTAAATTATATTTTTAAACATTTGACTACTCATTAGAGATGCTATTTGTAACTTGTTTCTCAGTTTGCGTGGATGTCTGAAATTGGTTTTCTAACACACTTGCTGCAATTTTTATTGCCATTATAAGGAAAATAACTAGTTTAAATTTGTATGGAATTAAAATCTAAGTGCATGGATATTCATGTTTAACTCAATAGGTTACATGGATACTATACATTATTTTTTTGAAAGTGATGCAGTTTAATTAACTTGTCAGGCAATGAACATTGTTGCTGTAAGATTCAAAGATGATTATTTTTCAGGTTTTTATTCAACAGATGCTTTTTTCAAGTGGATAGTTTCATAGTTTTCCCTTATATATTTCCTGTTCTTGCCTGAAAATATTTTACACTGTAATCAGGGAGTGAAACAGTTATTAGCTTATAAAAAAAAAATCATAAGCTACATACATCATTACATATAAGGGCTATTTGAATTTTTTCCTTGCTCAGAAGGATGGACTGGATATGAAGTTGATAGGAATCCTTTGAACTTTAGCTCTGAGAAGTGCACAGCTTAACAGCAATTTCACATGGTCTGCCAAGCTATCTTTGTAATAAATCACCAGGATATCTGCCTCTGATGTGTTCTTAAGAGCAATATCATTTCATAATAGATTTGTGTGTATTTATCACCAGGTTTTTGGCTGCTTTTTTATCTACTGGAATGAGTGTAACAACATTTCCGTCCACCTGTTCCCACTGAAAAGAACCTCCTTATCACTGACATAGCTGAAGTGTCTTTCCATTGCCAGTTAATTATTAGGGCTGTTTCATGCAGTAATTCAGAGCAACACGTGCTTATTGGAATGATGAAAAATTAGCCTTTCATTAAAATCGACTTCCTGTGTATTTTTAGGCTATTGACAGTATTCATCAAGTGGGAGTCTACTGCCTAGCACTTGTCCCAGCAAACACACTTCCCAAGACACCACTGGGAGGGATACACCTGTCAGAAACCAAACAGCTCTTCCTGGAAGGATCTCTGCATCCTTGTAACGTGCTGATGTGTCCCCACACCTGCGTAACCAACCTGCCTAAACCAAGGCAAAAGCAACCAGGTAAGAGGAGTGAAGGCAGAGGGACTCTGACTTCATGCTGTGTCTTTGTGGTACTGTGAAGGAGCAAAATCAAGTAATTGTTGATGCAAGTGAGAATCAGCTTGATCAGCTTTCCTCTTAAATATTCCATGTGTGTTAAGAGCATCATTGGTTTTGCCAGAAGCTAGAAGCACCTTCACAAAGAGTGCAAGGGAAAATGCTAATTCAGTAAAGATGACATTTTTATCACTCTACAAGGCACTGCTGAGACCACACCTAGAGTTCTTCATGAATTCCTCTTCAATTCTGTTTAAAGAGGATGCACTGAGACCAAAAGAGAGAAAGATAAAATCTTTGCTTATTTTAAGGTAGAGTTTGTAAACTAGAAATAGAGAGGAAGAGGACTGTTGACACTAAATAACAATGTTGGAAGAAGAGCCAATACTTAAAAAACTGTCATGAATGAAGAAGAGCAAATACTTTAAAAATGGTCATGAATAAATTAAACCAAAGAATTAATCCCCCACCTGAGTGGGGAGATTTTGTATTATTTTTACAGCAGGTATACCAGAGTGAAAACCCAAACTAGTTTTAAGATGGTTCTTCAGAAGTTCTGCCACTTTATGAAGACTACTGGATGAAATGGTACAGCAAGGCACTGTCTCAAGAGACAGAGAAAGCCCTTGCAGCCTGCTGTAGTCCAGTTCCTGGTTACTCATACCCAATGAACATGCAAATTTTTGCCTCTAAGTCCAATTGCAGATTTTAGTACTCAGATTAATGTCAAGAAGCTCTGGATATGTAGCCTTAGGCTTAAGACTTGAATTCAGCTACATTAGATTAACGTTGGTTATTTTACACTTTGAAAGAACCCTTGGAACACAACGTGGGTTTACTCTCTGGACCTTGAATATGGAGACTATCCATCATTAATTCAGTGCAAGTTTGCCTAAACCATCAGCTTGTTTCTTTTTTTAAAACCTTTGGACAAATGTTACAGAAATCAAACCCATAGTCTCAGTTCATGGATACTGGGAATGTCAGAGGTTAACAGTGACTTCCACTAACTTAATGAAAGTAATGAGGCCTTTTACTGCAATTCTCATGAGATATTTCCTTGTTGCTGCACTGCAAAGTAATCACTGAATGAATTACAGTCAGTGGAGATATGTTATGTATACATTATCTATCACTATGGTAAAAGCAATGCCAGGAGCACAGAAACTAAACTGAAAGTATCACAGTCTCCCATTTTGTGTTATTGTGACATACCCAGAGGGTATTGCTTTCATATTTTTAAAGCAGAGCAGTCTGTAGGTGCTGTTGATTGTACATTATCTGGTTACTTGAACATCTCATGTCTTGATGCACCATAAACAGTCACTGAGGCAAAGCTTGGACATCATAGACTAGAAGTAAACCTTAGTGTCAATTGCAGTTGATCAGTAATCCATGCTAGAGAAGCAGAAAACAAATTAAAAACAAATACTAACATGAATTTAAATGGTATCTGTGAGAGAGGTATTTTCCCCTAGTGGCAGCAACAAAACATCAGTGAAATCCATCTCAAGGAGAAGTGTCAACCATGACATATTCTTTTCTTCTGAAGATATTTGTCTTCATTCCTGATCTTATTCTAGAGGGCTTGCATCTATTTTATCATATGCACCATCTGCCTTCCTAATCCTTGTCACTTCATGTCTGTAGCATTACAGAATTCCTAGTATAGATGCAATTTAGCCCAGGGAACAGAAGAGAGAAATAGGAATGTTGTCCCTCTGGTTTGACTCACTTGAATGGATATGCCTACAATAGGAGCCAAATTTTCCAAAGATTCATCATTCCAAGGCAGACAAGATGTGTCTCTGGCTCTGGAGAGCTCATACAAAATGGGCTCCTCACTTAGACACGTTTTGAGAGGGTGAATCCAGTCCTACATATCTTACAACCACTTCTGGTCCACAGCCAAAGTTTGTATCAACGGAGATGTGCTCAAGGTTTGGTTTTGTGGATGGCAGTGAAGAAAACATCATGCAATGCAAAAGAAATAATGGGAATTTTCATCCACAAACAAAGGATTTTTATTGCGCTTAGCATATTTATTCTTTATTCTAGAAATTGGCCCTGCCTCTGTGATGGTGGGGAACTTGGTCTCTGGAAAAAGAATTGCACAGGCCAGTGGTAGAGATTTGGGGCAAATAGAAGATAATGACCAAGCTAGAAAGGTAAGCTAAACTTTTCTGTTACAGTTTATATTTAGCTAGGATACTTAGCAGTACCTAAAAAATATTATTGTTGTTGTTATTATTACAAAATTTGCTGATGGCTTTTTTTTTTTAATTAATGCTAAAATATTTCAAAACCTCCTTTACAGATAAATATAAAATAGACATAAGGGAAGGTCACTGTATTTCATTTTTATGGATTTTTAAAAATAAGTTTATGTGGGACAACAGAAAAAACGTGGTGGAAGGTGTTAATGGGGCTTATACCAGAAATCACCCTCTATTATACAATTTTTACTAGTTGAAGTGGAACCCAGAGAATTTTGTTTACATATATGGTCCTGACCTTATTTGTATTTAATCCTGGAAAATTAAGTCGAAATTCAGCTCGTTTGAGGGCTTATGTGAGTAATTAAATTAGTAAATTCTAAACTGTATAAATACTTACATATTTATAGTAAGAAAAAGAGAGGAAGTTAAAGAATTGAAATAGCAATTAAATTCAGAGGGAGCAGTAAGAACTGTTTTATTGCTTTGGAACGATAGGCAGTAATGTATCATAATCCCAGCAGTGGCTTCACTTCCAGAGGGGCCTCTGCTACCATGCAAAAGCACCTTGCTATAAATGTGTGATGACAAGAGAATGAATTCCTGTTTGGTGCTTCTGGATGCTGTGAGCTGGATGTTAAAGCCCAGAAGCTGTTCAGTGACATGACTGTCTCTGTGCTTTGTTGCAGTTCCTGTTCCTGTCAGAAGTGCTGCAGTGGAGAGCTCAGACCACCCCTGACCATGTGCTCTACACTCTGCTCAACTGCAGGGTAAGGAGCTCAGGCCATTGCTCCTCTTGGAAAAGGCACACTGGGATTTCAGCAGCACAAGCAGTGGCTGGATGTGACCTTTCTGTTTCTTTTCCCATTAATACTCACCTTTTACATTTAATGTTCACTGAGGCAGAAAGGAAAAGAGAATAATCCTTGCCAGATGTCAAAATATAGATTGCTTCTGTATCAGACAGTGTGCCTTACACATTTCTCATTTCTTTTTCCACCACATACATGTTGTGTGTGAGCTGACACTGCAAATCTGTTTCAATACTCTTGAATCTGTTTCAAATCTGTTCCTATACTGAATAATAGTGTTTAATACTGCTCACCATCTTGATTTCCAGTTTGAAAAGCACAGGCTTGGCAAAACCAATGCATTTTCCCTAAATGAAGCAATGGTGGTTGTTTTTGAGATTGGACCATCTGGGGGAGGGTGTGAGAATGGGGAAAGAAGGTGAAGAGAAGAAAATATTTGTCCAGAATATAATCAGGTCTGCAGAGGATCACTAATAAATCTCTCTGCATAGCCTGCATTAGGTGCCAGCCTGGCACAGCATTTCAATGCTTAGTTAAAATGTGTTAATGAATGTGATGTGGTACAGAACTTGGCTTTACTAAAACTTACTTGCTTCCTGTAGTGTACCTTCTTTGCTTCCTGGATGATTAAAGGTTATAGATGACAAACCAAAAATTCACAAGGCCACTGAGCAAATTAAGGTCTGATTTCAGACTATTCCATCAGTATCTGTCAAATCTGGGGAACACACATGGTGTGTGAGGATCTCCAGGAGAGGAGAAGCCTGGAATGGTGCTATTCTCATGGACTATTTGGAGTAGTAGCCGATGTTGTCTCAGCTCATGTGCTCTTTATGCAACTTGAATGGGTTTCTAAACCTCCAGTAATTTGTGAACCTCTGTGAAATCACCACTTACTGTATTAGCAGAATGTGCTTCTCCAGACCATTTTACAGTGCTGGTACAAAGTTCAGTTTAAGGCCACCAGTAAGTCATTAAATAACTGTTTCTAAAATTCAGATTAATAGCTAATATTATGTGAACATGTGAAACCTGACAGATAAATAATGAAGTAATCGTGTATTTTTTTATGGCAGAGTAGAAATCTTGAGCGGCAATGCTGTTTATAGGTTCAATACTGCACCATTAAAGTATTGCATTCCTGTGTCCTGTAAGTTAGAAGCAAAGATGCTGTGAGAAAGAGACAGTGATATGTACTGTCCTATCTCCTCCACACAGGCTGTTGTTGCTTTTGAGCTTTAAATAAAGCCAAACTTCTCATGCTGGCAGAAGAGTTCAGACATGGGAAGGAAGGACACAATGTGCAAAACAAGGATTAACAAAATAAATTCTCGTGCCATGGAAGTGAAAAATGGATTTTGAAATTCAGTTTCTCTGTTACTCTCAATGAGGAGTATCTTATCACATGAAATTTGTTTGAGAGATATAATGCTTTTTGGAGACATTTAATATTTTATAGAAAGGGATGACAGGTTTGGTGGGGATTGCCTTAGACAAGTTTTATTACCCGTCTTGAATTTCAGTTCTGATTCATAATTTTTTCTATTTTGTCTTTCTTGGACATTGTGTGTACACTTTGTTCTGAAACATTCAGGCATCCTGCAGTGGGTGACTAATAGAAGTCCACAGAGATTAGTGTTTTCTGTAACCCAAGCTTTTTGAGAATTTGAAATATTTCAAAATTAGGGCAGTACATTGTTTTCAGTGTGTGTCATGAAAGATTGCAACACCTTTATATTTCAGGACAGTTCATGAAAGGCCCAAAGGGAGTAATTGCCTGATGATTGCAAATGATTCTTGTCTAACAACAGGATTCTCCTTCCCTGCACTTCATATAAACAGTGACTTTCCACTGGTTCACAGGCACTTAGTGCCAGAAGTCTTGAATGTAAACAAGTTTTGCACAAATTTACATGATTTGCAGCAATTTCCTGTCTGTGTTGGTGGGACCTATGCTTTTGATGTCTGTGGGGATATAAAGGGTCCTTCTCCTCATAACTATGGAAACAGGCAATTTCTTGAAAGAAGGAGTGGAGAGTTTAAGCACATTCCTCCTGACAGGTCTGCAGTGGCAGGACTGCCAGACCTCGAGTTGCTTTGGCATACTTAGGGCTGGACTGATGAAAGTCATCTCTGGTCCATCACCAATAGAGTTGCAAAAGTCTTTAGAGGAACTTTTCTTAGTGAAATGATCTCCCCATTGATAGAAGACTGACTAAAATTGCCTGAAGTGCAACTCAGTGAGGGTGGTTGCTGAGGATGATGAAGTGGAATGCTGAGCCCTGACTTTGTCGATTTTATTTTCAGTTGGGTTGTGCCCTGTGTTGGCAGTTTGTAATAAAGTCTGTAAATGCCAGGTGATCCTGGTAACATGCCACTGCTTGCAGTGCTAACCCTTTGTCAGACTGCTCTCTCCTTTCTGAACCCTGTGGTCAGTAACTACTGCAATGGTGTGTGGGGTGGTGGTGGATAGAAACCAGCATCAGAACAAATGCTTATTATTCCTTGCCTTGTTAAAATAGACTGTAAAGAATATTTCTTTAAAACAGTAGACCTTCCTGCTTTCTCTCTTAATAAGGATAGTGATACAATATTTTTATTGCATTACCTTGCATTTTTGATGCACTGTTTTATTTTAGTGTATGTTCTACTTTAGTGTATGTATGTACATATATTCGTACCTTTTTTAATCCCAATTTTTTCAGACTCACTTTTTTAAAGTGAATTTAGTGCTTGTGATAGGTGCCAGGGGTATCATAGCAATAGTGGAGCCTGAAATCCTCTTTTACCACAGAATATGTACACTAGCCAAGATGCAGCCCTTCCCATACTGTCCTGTACATTCATTTTTAGACTTCTGAGGTATCTGCAGTGGTAGTGAATTTTGTGATACAGATGTATGTATTTTTCTAAATGTGTTTTGTGTATGTGCATATGTACACACATATATATATATTTTAGAAATGCAAGAACCATAACACTCAGTTTAAAACACTGTGTCTGTTTGATAATTTTGGGTTAGCACTACTTGAAGTGCTTAAAAAATGCCAAGCTCATGCTGACCAGAGTTATTCAATTTTAACAAATGCCTTTCTTCTCCTTTTCGTTTATATGCAATATAAGTGTTTTTGTTCCAGACTAATTATTTTCTCTGTCACAAAGTATTGTTTTCTGCTGTGTCTTTTGTCTCTTGTCTTTAAAGTATTTCTGCTGTGCCATTTGGCTCCCCTCCAGCACGCAGACAAGAAAATGCAATTTTCAGAATTGCTCTCCACAGATGCTCCAGTTTGCTGCAGAGACCATAAAGGCACTTTCCTGGCTGTAGCAGGAAGGCTGCCTGTGTAGCAAGGGAAGTAAAGGTTACATGGGCAGGATATTAGCACACTGCTGTACTGCTTTGTTTGGAGCAGAAGCATACTTGAGGGCACAAGGTACAGAGAAAGGAACAGAGAGCATTCCTCTGCCTTACAAACATCTTTCCTTCCAGCTACAGTTTGGCCTAAGGCTGAATGTCTCCCTATTTAAGTTGACTGCATGACATATTGTGGCTGCCCCTCATCCTGTAACTCCTAAGGTGCAGAGGAAAACAGAGTTTCAGCACATCACATTATCTTCTGTGACATTTCTCTTTCTTTCTGTGCAGGGAACAATAGCCAACTCACTGACATGTGTCCAGCTGCATAAAAGAGCTGAGAAGATAGCTGTCATGCTGATGGAGAGGGGACATTTGCAGGATGGAGACCACGTGGCTTTGGTTTACCCACCAGGTACAGAACTGCTGTAGTGGTACCTTGGTACTCCTGGAAGTTCATCAAGATCCTATAGAACAGTGGTGCATCTGTGGTGTTGCCATGTAAACCATGTTAATTGGCAAAACACGAAATATTTGCCTTACGCACATTCTTTTGAACTTAGTCAAACATGTTTCAAAGAATCTCTCTTTGTGTGTATGTATAGGTACTATTTATTGGGTTCCCATTACAACTAACCTGTGTTTTTAAAACCTGTCTCTTATGAGCAGTCAAATTCAATCACTGCCTTTTTATTTCTGTTTTTTTTTTTTATTTGCTGGATAGGGACTATTTTATGAGCATGCTGTTCTATCTGCTAAGTGTTCTTAGATGCACCTGATGAATTCCCTCTTGAAAGTGCTGTATTTCATGAGGCTAAAGCAACAATAACCAGGAAGTAACACATGGGGCTTTTTAGAGTAGAAATTTGATTAATAAGTAGAATATGATTAAGAAATGCAAAATTATAATTACTTCTTTCTCTATAGAACCTTAATCTAGACAGTGCTCTGTGGCTTGCATTTTCATATTTTGGCATCAGGGCTTTTAAGTTTTTGTTAACTGGTAGCATATTTGACATTTGCTTGAAATTATTTCTGATCAAGTGCTACTCTTTTATCTTTAACATTTCGTGTGTGTTGGTGAAATAAACAGTCTGCTTTAAGGTCTGTGTTGTGATATTTGGTTTGTAAGGACTGCAAGACACTGCTTATATCTATGGAGTTTATAGGAGTAGTTTCTCAATGGTTAATAGGAGAAAACCTTTTCCACAAAAGAAGACTTGTATTTTAAACTTAAATTTTTGTTTTCTGTAGTTCACTTCCCATGAATGAAGCAGTTTATTGAAGGAACAACAACCTACCAGTACTGCAGATCCTTTTCCACTGAAAGAATGAAACAGCCCCCACTGTCATCTTATCACAGCCTGTGTACAGCATCAGGGAGGTGTCAGACAGCAGTATTCAAAGGATCTTTGTACTGTTGTTTGTTCAGCCTCCTTAGACAGCCTGAAGGGTGCTGTCCATTGTCCATCACCTGCAGTCAATATTTATATAGGACAGCACTTAATTTTATGTTAGAAGAGAAGCAGGATTTCAAAATCATTACTTCTTTTCTTACTGTAAAATTTCAGGTAGATAAGTCAAAGCTGCCTACATGAGGTTAAAAATGGCAAGAGAAAGGCAGTATTTTATGGAACCTCCAGATGTTCTTTCTGCAGCTGATAGGAACAAGCATCATCCTACCTCGTCCTTTTGCCTGGGCATCCCTCTTCTTGTACCCTCTATACATGTGAATTTAGGAAGATAATTGGTCTGTAGAAATCAGTCTTTTTGACATGTTACTTCCTGAACATCAAAGTGCAGTTTTCCTAAATGTTGGTATCTGTCTGCAGTTTTGTGTGTCACCTTTGGTTTTCCATACTCAGAACAGTGCCATTGAGAGGAATCAGTGAAGCTGAACAAACACTGACAAGGGGCTGAAAAAGTCTGTTAAAGGGCTTAGTCACTCATTTAACCTTCTGGGTTCAGTTCCAATAATATTTATGCTGACATAGGTGTCTGTGATTAAAGGAGTTGATTTTCAGGGGTGGCTTTTTGTTTGTTCTCCTTGCAGGGATAGACCTGATTGCTGCGTTTTACGGATGCCTGTATGCAGGCTGTGTGCCAATAACAGTGCGACCTCCACACCCCCAGAACATTGCCACCACGTTACCCACAGTGAAGATGATTGTGGAGGTGAGCAGACACCTCACATTGCATGAGTGGATGAAATGGGGCATGGATTTGTGTAGTCTTTAGGAACAGTAACTTAAGTGAGTGGTGGTTGGGTTGAAGAGTTGTATTCCTTCCAAAGAATCAGGATTTCAGTGTGTTGCAAAATCAATGCTGCCTGACAACACACAGCCCTCTGACTTCAGCTGTCACATTTTGCCCCAGTTATGCTACTCCTTTCAAGAAATATATTTGAAGTGTTTTTTTCCTATTTAGCTATATGCAAGAATGGTAGGATTCCTCACAGGCAGACCTACACTGACTGTTGGGAAAAACCTCAATGGGAAGTTTAGCCTCACCTGATGGGGATGTGTGCTCACCTCTGTACATCCAATCGTTCTGCATTTAAAACAGTTTCAAAGTTCTGTTGTGAAGATGTTGGTTGGTATTTTCTTTAATCCAGGGGAGTGTTACTCACACTGTTTCATTCAGTGCTTTCTTATGGTATTTTGGGTTTATCTAACAGTGCTTAGCCTTTATTGCATATGAATAACTGCAGTGTGCTTGTTACTGAGGGAAATAAAATGGTTGAAAATATATAGCCTTTTATATCTGGCAGTTTCTAAACTATTGAATGGAATTCTAATTTTCTGAAGAAACAAGTTTAATCAAATGTGGTTTAACCATTTCTAATTAATTTTGATATTTTCAATTAACAAGTAGAGATAGTTGTAATTTCTGGCTTTCCTGATGGCATCAGATGCCACAGAGTATCAATAGAGGTATAAGAAATTGTGCTGTTGTTTTCAGGATTCTCATTATTTAATATTTTGGCACTCGGTGTTTTTAGACATCAGTTGTTAACATATAGGAGTGGTGTGAAATGTGTTTCTGTCTTTTTCCTTTGATGTTTAATAGCTAAACTAGATCTGTTTGATTTCATGATAAAAAACTGACAGATCTAAGCTGACTTGCGATCAATGTCTCTTCAATAGACTAACTAAATTGAAACGTTGACATTTATTAGCCATATTAATGCCAGTTTGACTTATAAACCTCTCAGCTCTGTTTTACACAAGAATTTCTTTCAATTTTGAGATTAATGGCCTTGTAGAAATTAAAATATGGGGCTGTTGTTTCATTGCCAATGCAATCATACAAAGTTCCTGATGTGGTGGGGTCAATGCCTGCTCTATCACTGAATTTCTACACAGCGTGTTTTGAAGTCAGCAAGAATGACTTCTGAGTAAATTTAGCCTACATAATTGTGTTTTTGTGATGAGCTGGTACTATAAAATATAACTGAACTGAACCCCATCTTGAGCAGCTGCTAACCTGTAGCAAAGCTGTCTTCTCCTTCCCACCACTCCTGTGTGTTTGCCTCTGACTTGCTATTCTCCTGGCATAGATATTCTGGATTTTAATGAACCTCCTGTTCTTCCAGATTATATAACTCCTGAGAGGGCTGGTAACCACCAACTCTTGAAATTCCTTTTGTTTTATGGCTTACTGTCCCAATTGAAGGTTTTCATAGGTTAAAATTAGAGATGTAAGAATTAATTTGCCTTGCCATACCAGTGACAATGATTGGATTGAAGGATGCTGCACTGGTTTTGTTTGTGTTCACTTTTATCTTGAAATGTTTCAACTGTCTATAGAGAGAAGTCATGGGATTAGAGGAAGTAAGTGGAGTTTGGTTCAGTGTTTATTTGCTCCAAATTTTTTCTGGTGTTCTATAAAGTTGACTTCCATGAGAGTGTTGTCAACAGAACCTGATCTCTTCTGCTCAGTAGGAACATTTAGTGTACATATGATTACTGATTTCCTTAGGTTAAACATTGGAAATTTAGTGTGCAATGAAATGTTTCAAATTCTATAAAGAAAAAGAATGCTCTTAGGCATATTTGCACAGATTTTCAAAATTTGGGGGAAAGAAGAAGAATGTTGCTTTTTCCTCTGTACTGTCCTCAGTGATTTCAATGTTCATATGTTCATCTGAATAATTCCTGAAGTGTATTAATTTTATAATCAATAAGAAATATTTTTGTAGTTGCTACCTATGAACTTTTAAAAATAGCAAATCTGAAAGGAGAATACCTTCAGCATGTGTCATCTAAAATTCAGTGCAGAGGGTATTTGCAGTAAGCTCACCTTTCCTTTCTTTGTACCACTTTTACAAGTTCTGATCTAGAGCTACTTTTGCCAGTGCCAGAAGAGTTCCTAGTGGTTTATCACTAGCACAGGAATTGGAAACACATGGCTAACATAAAATTAACTTAAGGTAGTAAAATTGTTCATATAAAATGGCAGGCTGTGTTTTGTTATATGTGAAAATATTGTTTATAAACCAGGATATATTATCATCACATAGGAAATGTTTTGGACACAGTCTTCTTTACTGGCACTTTGGGGTGAGAACTGACACAGTGTGTTGGAAAAGTCACATTCTCACTATTAAGGTGTCTTTAGTTTCATTGTAATTCTCTTCTCAAAGTGCAATTTTCATGTAATTTATTAAACTCACACGACTTTGTCTGCTTTGTGAGTTGCATTTTTTGTGCAACTTTCTACCTGCTGATCAGAAAACATGAGGCCAATATACCTGTGTCCTGTTGTGGCAGAAAATAAGCCAGGGTCTTGCTGGTTTTCCTGGGAGAGTTAATTAGTATCCCATCGTGTTATTATTTACTTCTTAAATTTCTAGGTGAGCCGCTCTGCCTGCTTGATGACTACGCAATTAATATGTAAACTGTTACGGTCGCGAGAGGCGGCGGCAGCAGTGGATATCAGGACATGGCCTCCCGTCCTAGATACAGGTAAGTGCTGGGCTTAGGGCACCTCTGTCTGTTAAATCTCTGTGCTTGGCAGGCTCTCAGAGCTCTGTCTGATCCCTGCCTGGCAGCGAGGCACACACGTGTTCTGTCTCTGTCCCACCAGACGATTTGCCAAAGAAGCGGCCTGCGCAGATCTACAAACCTTCCAACCCTGAAACGCTTGCTTACCTTGACTTCAGTGTCTCCACAACTGGCATGCTGGCAGGGGTAAAGGTAGGGACTTCTTGGTAAAGCTGCCATGCTTGCTGTCCTGCTGGGCTGGCAGGTGGTTGCTCCTGATTTGTAACTGCTCATGATTTTTGGTACTGGAAATGGAAGCGTTTCCTCCCTTGCAGTCATTGTGTGATGCCGTTAATAATAAATTAGTTCTTCTGTACTTGCTACAGGACTGTGTGTTGTGGGTTTAACCCCTCTCCTCCTCCTCAGAGTAAAAATTTCATTCCAGTACTCCTGTGGATAGACCTCTAGTTTGTCTGCCTGAAGCATTTTTCAACTTATGCATCTGTTATTTCTGTTTTATGAAGGAACTGAGACTCTGTCATCCTTTTCCTGCTCGTTCCAGTGCCCATTCATTGCTCCCTTTTTATTGCAGCTCAGCTAATGTCCGTTGGTTATCAATATTCTCTTCTTCATGCAGCTAAGGGACCTGATGATTTGTCTGGTATATTTACCTAGTGCGGTGCTAGAGTAAGCAGCAAAAATTCATTGATGGATTTTTCTGATAAGCACAAGCGTCTTGGGCTCTTTAAATCTATTCTGCCATTTTCTCCAACCCTATGGGCACAATTCATCAAATCTGTTTTTCCTATCTGCTAACTTATGTATTATCCCACTACTGGTTTTACCAAGGCACAGTAAAATCACTCTGTTACTTCTTACTTCTTACTTCCTTACTCCTATTTGTTGCATATCCAAGGGTTATGATTACTTCAGCAATCTCTGCTGATGCATCACACTTAGAGCCTATATTGAATTCCTCATACTCTTTGGTGTCATCCATCTATTGGCAGAAACTGTCAGCATACTTTATAAACAAAGCAAGCATAATTTTCCCTGTTTTGGTGTGAAGAATTTGAAGCACAGAGCTGGTGAAGTGACCAGCGTGAGGCTGACTGATGGTTAAATGGTTCAGCTGGCTGATGGTCACATTGGACACTCCTGCAACGTTCATTCTGTCTAATTTTGAGTAGCTACAATGCCTAGAGATGTGGAGTAGTCATTGGGCTCCTCAATAGCCAACAGAGAGAAGCGGGGACTTTCAGGGTGAAATTTATCTGACTTACCTAAAACATCTATTTTTTAAAAGAGTGAATGTCACATAAGTCTTCATTTCTTCTAGAAGGAGCCTCAAATGATTGTTTCAGATGCAGTCATCTGTATTAAATCAGGTCTGAATAACACTTTATCAAACTTGCAGAAATGACTACTAACTATGCAAAGCAAGTATTTGGAAAACTTCAAAGATAGTCAAAGGCAGGAGAAGTCAATGAGCCTTTCTGAGTGTGGCTAGAGGGGAATACAGATACATCTGTCAAGGAATTCTTGATCAGCTTCTAATATCTGGGTCACAAAGCCTGCAGGTCACTGACTCAGCAAGTTTATGTAAACAGCTACCATCTACTATATCATCATTACTGATTAATTAATTAATTATAAAAAGATCAAAAGAGGCTACAAGGCTTATATTCATAATGCAGTGGTAGTAAATTAAAAGAAATGGCTGAATAACTCTTTTGGTTTCTAATAAGTTAATATATCTTTTGTAATCACTTTGAAAATAGTAGATTCCACTTGCATTTACTCTCATTATTTTTAGTAGCTTAAAGAATGGTGTAAAAATTCACAGAATAGCAGCAGTTCTGTGTCAATACAGTTCAGTTTAATTCTGTGTGAAAAAAGTGGTCTTGATTCAGCTACAGAGAAATTAATCTGCAAACTTCAGATGATCACCGTGCAGACACCCATTCTGAACTGGTCTTTTTGCATCACTTGGAACACATCCAGCCTCAGTTATGGCTGTCACTGGAATGGAGGAAAAGTCACTTCTGGAGCTTTATTTCCCTGTTTACTTTAAGATCAAATAAATTTTACCTTCCACATGCCCCTTTTCCTCCATCAACTCTCAGTGAGCAGTAAGTATGTAAGGCAACCAGCTCCCTGTGTGGCAGAGATCAAAGATTTGGTAAGTTAAATCCCATCCAGACTGTGTTTCTAACACTGGTATCTTTCTTGTTACTAATAGAGAGGACGAAGATTAAAAGATATTTTTCTGTTTCCATTGTCATTAGAACTTGTAATTCAGGATGGGTGAGTGTGGAAAGCATCCTAACACTAGGAAAAAGTCAGAAGGATCTCCTTTTGATCAGGTTTTTTATTTCTACTTTCATCTCGTTTTATCTCTGAGAGCTTCCTTACCAAGATTTTAAGAGCCTGTTTCTCAACTAGGAGCAGGATAACATGAAGATATTTTACAGAAACTTTACCAAGTTTGTTTGGGATCTTTATCACTGAACGATTAGGTCCTTAGTACTGTTTTGCTGGAAAATCCCTTTCAATTTAAAAAGTGCATTGGCATTTTTAATTTATTTTATTAAGAAATACCTACTTCAAGATATGTTACTGATGATCAACAAAATGTTTTGTTCAGTCATTCATTCCTTTATTCGTGCAGAAAGTGTAGCATGTTATCATTAGCTTTGCATACAGCTTGGAGCACATCTTTAAACCACTCACAGCTTTCTTCCTAAATCACTTCAAACATATCATTCATTCTGTCTTCTCTCCCCTTTCACAATTATTTGGATGCCCTCTTGAAGGAAAATTATGTTTTCTTAGATATAAATTACCTGTGAGCTTGCACTGAGCATAAAGTCAATATTTATTTGGGGTTTCTATCCTCTAATTGATGTAAACACTTGGTGCATCTGGGAGTGAGCCTTCCAACGACACAGTTGATCATTTTAATTGCTTTGCTGTTGTCTTTCAGATGTCTCATGCAGCCACTAGTGCCTTTTGTCGTTCTATTAAGCTGCAGTGTGAGCTTTATCCCTCCCGGGAAGTGGCGATCTGCTTGGACCCCTACTGTGGACTCGGCTTTGTCCTCTGGTGTCTCTGCAGGTGAGGCTTCTCCTCAGCCTTTTCTGAAACACGCTTTCCATTGTGCTGTCACACAACAAAACTGATGATGTGAGTGATGAAAGGGCTGGAAGAACAGACAGTGCCTCTGGGACTGCCACAGGCAGTCGGAATTGCTGGAAGCTCTGTGGAAAGTGCTGCATGGGGGATGTGCTTTGTTTTAGGTGGGCATGGCTGTAGGTATTTAGACTCAGAAGTACAGAGCATACAGGCTGCCTGTTGACCTCCTGCTGTTTTATTGCTGTCTCTGCACAGTGTGGCTGCTTTTATCTGATGAGAGCAGTGCTTTACCAATATTACCTTAAGGAAGTGGTTTCCTCGTGTCCTCTTTCTCATTCTCTAATCCGAAAGCAGGAGTAGATATCAGGGGCTTCCTCATTTGCAGGACTTTAGGACGTGATTTTTGCAGACATGTGGAAGTGTGTTTTCTTGCAGGTACTGTATGGCAGTAGCAAAGTTATCAGAAAACAAAACATTTATAGTGAAATGTGAATCAGCTTATTTTGTAAATAAGTTAAGAAATAAAACAATTCTGTCAGTCTCTGTACTCCAGGGAAGTTACAGTTCAGCACTGCAAGCAGGTCCATCGATTCATTTTTTTTAAGTTAACTGGGTTAATGCAGAGGCCAAGGGAAGGAATTATGGGGATGTTAATGGATCCCATTTTGATGAAGGCATCTCAGAGTCACGGCGTCCTTGCTCTCTCCATAGAAAGTTCTTTGGTGTTAGCACTGCTGCTGTTTTTAGCTACTAAAATTAAAATAATCCAGGGCATTAAAAGTACTTTGGATAAACTTTGTACCAATTTACGAAATACCTGAAGGAAGTATTATTTGATAACAACAGCAACAATTTCTTTTCAGCAATTTTTCTTTATTTAAAAGTAGGCTATTGGCATGGTTTATTGCCCTTTTAAAATATTTGCTATTAAAATTAAATAGGCTAAAGATTAAGAGTGTTATTGTATTAATTCTTGCTCAGTTTCTCTTGATTTAAGCTATACTTACCTAATACTATTTTGGATTTTACAAAGGGATTAGAGTTGCCTTTGTTTCAAAAAACTTTGGATTTATTTCCTCAACATAAAAGTAAAACTATTGAGGAAAAAACTTCAGAAATGATGAGATTTTAATTAAATCACTCTGTTTCAAGTTAAATTGTTACAATGTTGATTTTTTTTAAAGTAATTTGAATATTTCTTATTAGACTGAGGTGTTCCAGCTTGCCTTGATGTCAGCACTGTTAGGCCAAATCTGCCATGGTGCATTCAGGCAGTCCAGGGAAGGACTGTACAGCACCATACAAGTGTTCAGCTAAGGAATAAATTATTGTAGAGAATAATGCTGGGACATAGAGCATCCAAGAATAACTTCTCTGCAACATCATGATAGAGCCATAAAACACAGCGAAATGTTGGCCTGTCCAACACCCGAGTAATTTGTGGTGCCCATGACTCTCCTGAATATAAAAATTTTTGTTTCTTCCAGAAACATTTTTGCAACAAATAAACATTTGCTGCCTTTGGGTCCTTCCCAATACTGATGGTATCCAGTCTCTCAGGAGGAGAACATTGTTTATGACTGGCAAGTGAATTAAGGCAGCACGCCTCTGGGAGAAAGCAATCAGAGTCTGTGCTCATTTGTAGCTTATAGTAGGAACAGAAAATTTTATACCATTTTCAAAGAAGAGAAGGGAAACAAGAGAGTTGAAGGAACTGAGATCAGGCCATCAACACTCTAGTCTTATGAACCATCACATCAATCTCTTCTTTGTCACTGATCCCCTGTTCTTATTAAACCAGAAAAACTTCAGGCTGCTAGAATTGCGATTGTCATTTGGAGAAAGCTGGCATCAGATACAGCTTCATTAATTCCACTTACAAACCTAATTTCCATTTCATTACTATTTCAGAATTGAGTACTATTTGATGTGATAGGAAAAAATACATCTTGGAGTTTATTAGACTCCTACTCTTCATAACTTAAAATGTTGTGACTTTGCATTTGACCCTTTGAGATTCAGCATAATCAAATCCTGCCCAACACTCCAACCCAGATTTCTAAATCAGAGAATTCTACTGTAAAGTTATGATTGTCTGTCACCACTTCCATCAACTAAATTAATATTTCTAATGGCATATGGAAATTAAGTTAGATCTTCATTTTTTTATGAGTTAGGGAGTTTTGAGAGTTAAATAGGAACTCTTTGTTTTAGGAGCCTGGCAAGAAGCAAGGGCAACCTCTTGCACTAGGTGCAGTTAAAAGTACTTTTAAATCCATTTATTAACTACACCAAAGGAGGCATTCACTAAGGAACTGAAAGAAAAACTAACCTTTTATGCCCATTGTAGGTGCTTAGACGTTGTGCTGGCCTGCTCCACTGTGGTGCCCCAGAATGCCCCATTCTGTGAGGTCAAAGCTACTTAGGAAAGCTGCTGGAGCATGGAGCCAGCCCTTTGGTAAGTTTGGAATATATTGCATAGTTTTGCAAAGTTTGAATTTTTTTAAATTTATTATTTTATGGCCTCAAGGTTATAAAATAATAAAGAGAAGAAACCTTGCAAAGCAGAGCAATACATTTAAAAAGAACTGTTCCCTCGAAACGGGCTGCATGCTCCAGCAGGGTTTCCTTGGAACCTTTGTCATTGAACAGCACGTCCTGGGTATGGCAGCAGACATCAACCCCATGTGAGTTCACAGACCCTTAACTTTCTAATTTTAACAGGTTCTTACTCATGATTCAATAAAAGGATACATTATCTTTGCATTTTTCTCTTTAATAAACTCATTTATCTATTCTGAAAAGGTGGTCCTAGTATACTGACTTGCATTGCATTACATTTTAGAATGTATTACATTATTTAAAAAGAAAAAGAATGTCCTCATATATTAAAAAAAAAATTCTAAATCCCATTTTTCAGAAATGCTTCCTGAAATTAAGATGTCTCTGTCTTAATGCTGCTCACTATGAGGCAGAATAGAGCATTCTACAGTTCGTTAGTGAGGATTCACTTAATTGCTAATTGCTGAGTGATGCAGTAGGACAGGAATTTTCTCTCTACTTTAGCCCAGCTAAGCCAACTCATATTGCAGTTCTGCTTTACTACTGGAAGACAGAGTTGTCCTTGCTCAAAATTAAGTGCATTAATAATTTTAAATAAATTTTATATATATTCTCAAAAACAGAGGTTGTAGTAGCATAAATCAGTGAGACTGGGCCAGAGGAACTGAATTTTCTGGTCCACAGTGCCCATGCAATAAATAAATGATTGCTGTGAAATGGTCCAGGGAAGGATTTCCAGGTAGGGTGCAGTGAAGTGGCTTTCTCATATCCTGCTCCTGCTGCTTCTGTTCCATAGCATGGAGCCAAAATCCACAGTGGTACTGCCAGGTGGCTTCCGTTGGGAAAGACTGCAAAGTTTCTTAGTCGCTGAACAGGTGGAACTGTGCAAGAAGTTAGCAAAGAATTGCAACACTAACAGGAGAACTGCATTTTAGAAAACTTTATTGTGTTGGGAATCACTAATTACTGTTAGGTTTTTTAGGCTAACTTGAAGGTACCTGGCAGGCATGGGCATTTCAGCATTACACCAAATTTCCAGCCCATCTGCAGCAAATTAAAGGCAAGACAGCATAAAGAAGCCTAAATGCCACATCAGAACAGGATAGCTCTGACATGGGTAGAGAAGGATATGAACATAAACACCTCTCATGTATTTTGCAAAGTGCATGACTGGCACAGGAGGAATGTGGAGGTGTGTCTGCCCACACATTGCTGTGTGCCAGTTTCCTGGGGAGTCTTAAGCCCCCAGGAAATTTGTGTAAGAGGCAATTTGCTTTTCTTCCACATTACAATAGGACTATTAAACCTGCCTCAAATCTGGAAGGTTCAAGGGCAGCTGAAAGCCCTGAGTCACTGTGATGTGTGAGTTCTGAGATGAGTTGACAGACTAACTCTTATCAACTCTGTAGACATGCCCATACATGGGGGAGTAACTGGGGCAGGAGAGATGGTGATAAGGAACCAGAGTGATGCTCAAGGCTGAGCAATGGCCTTTTGCTGCACTTTAGTTACACTTCTTGTGAGCTATCTCTGTCTCTCTGGTACTGATAGCTTATCTACTTACCATGTGCAGTCTTGCTCTTAATGCATTGTGTGCCAGCCTGGCATCTTTGGACTATGCAGGTAGTGTGAGGTCCTTTACTTGTTCTCCAAAAGTCTCTTTTTTTGTGTACGTGGTGGATGTCCAGAAGTGAAGATTTAATTTTGGCCCAAGTCCTTTGAAGCCTAAGTGAGATATATGCCCAAAGACTGTCCTCTGTAGCCTGTACTGTCCTTCCTACAAGTTCTGGTCCAGGTGATTGTGAAGACTTTTGCTCTGCCAAACACCCAGCTCCCATACCTGTTCCTCATCACCAGATGCCAGATATCATCTGTATAAATGCAGAAGTCAAATGCATAGGCTTAAAAGATTCAGCAGTACCTACGTGCCTCCCCTAGTGAAGTGGGAAAGCAGCTCATTTCTCCTGAGAAGGACACAGAATTAGGGGCAGTGATGGGTCAGTAACCTGCCAGAATGCAACTGCAAATTGCACTTGCCATTGTCAGTGTTTATTGACCTGCTGAAATTTCTGCAACTATAATAAAACCTCAGACTTTGCTGTTAATCTGCATCAGCACACTATGGGATAAATCTCCAATTCAGAGGAACAGTTAAGTGCCAAAATGTCCTTTCAGGAATCTCCGTTTGCTGCCAAAACAGCCTGCTGGGCAGTGGAGCTGGTGTTGTGATCAGATGGTGCCTTTGTACCCAAATACATCCTGGTGCATCTCCCTGGAGTATTCCTGTCCTTGGACAGCCCTTGCTTAGTGTAGGCAGACAAGGCTCTTCACTTACTGACAAAAGCCAAGGCTTTGCCCACCACATGAATACTTTTTTTCCCTGGATTGCTCTGCAGTTCCCTAAAGGTAGACAGCGTTTCTAAAAGGTGATCTCCCACCTCAGCCACCCCTGCATTTTACTCTGCATCTGCATCCCAAAAGTCATTGTGAAAAGCTGATGCAGGGATGCTCTGCACTGTGTCTGCTCCTGTTGTTTAGACTTGCATCAGGACGTTGGTATTTTTGTGACACAGATTTCTACAGCAGTGGAAGAAACAATCTTGATACAATTCCTTCCTAGTATTTCTGTAACTAAAGTCTTGCACCTAGTCCATTGTATCATATATTGTTGCAATCTGACAAAGTGGAATTTAGGTTCTACAGTTTGTTTTAAACTCCCAAGTTTTCCTAATATCCCATTGATGCCCCCATTGCCACAGTGTTCACCATGATTTGGTCTCTCCCATAAGAGAATAGCGAAGTTGACAGCTTAACCATCTTAATATCATGTTTCAAGGTTTATGAAACTGTCTCTCCTTGTTCGGTGCCTCATTTTCAGGATTAACTCCTCCAAATCTAGAGTACCATATCTAGATGAACCTACCAAACTTCTCTCCCATACTAGGGTTACATGGAGGCAGCATTGACAGAACTTCCTGTAGGATTGGAACCATGTTCAGTTTTATCCAGCATCTCCAAAGCAGCCTTCCAAAACTGCAGTTTGTTCAAGCACATGGTCCTCTGTGTGGTGATTGGGATTCATACTAAGCAAACACTCTCTAATATCTCACAAAGATTTGAAACCACCAGAGTGGTAGAAATGTTTTAACCAGCTGTACAAGGGAGTATTTTTTCCTCAGCTTCTGTCCACCAAAACATGGGTGATACACAGCTTCTCAGGGGTTACCGTGGGAACATAAATCTGTGAATTTTCAGGGATATGTGACTATCAGGAACATTTTGTGGTTTGGACCGATTCACAAATTCTGCATAATGTTTCTGAGACTGATTCAGGGAGCTGAGCCAAGTTACGGCCAATGTTGTGGTGACCAGGTGCTGCATAAATCACTTCAGCCATGGAACTGGCACATTCACCTCACAGACATGTCTTTGTAGTTCTTCTTGTAGCTCCACCAACTGCTCTAGCAATTCAGAGGACATGCAGAAGTTATTAAACCACAGCTCAGTAGGCAAAGCTCATGCTGGGCATGAAGTTTCCAGGCATGGTATCAGCTGGCTGTAGGTTTGTGTGCTGTAGACAAGAGCAGCACACATCTGAGATTCTCTGTCACAGAAAGTTTCCTTCCTGCTGTTTTTCTCCTGCTGCTGTGCAGTTTCATCCTGAACTCTCACAGTGTTTTTGAGGCATTAGAAAACAGAGAAAACGTACTAGAAACATCTTAATTTGTTTCAGTCTAATTGGAATATTTTTTTTGGTCTTAAGCCTGGTCATAAGAGTATCTGTTTCCCTCAGCTGGAGAAGATGGGTTATTTTGCATCCAAATCCTCATGCTTTGCTGCATGGCTGCTGGTGGGAGCAAACACAAGTATCTTTCTTGTCCATAAGTAGATCAAGAGAGGCAGACAGTTCACCCCCACACATTAGTGTTGCTGAGGGAGAAAGGATTTGTCTTTGGTGTAAAGTTCTGTTCCCAAATTTCACTATTTTGGACAATTTCATGGTAAAATACACTTGGAATAAATTTTCTGTTTTCCTGCTGAAGCAATACAGCTTTATTTTCCCATATTACCGTGCAGTTTGTGGGATCACTTCTCAGTACAGGGTTAAAGTTTGTTCTTTTGATTTGGTTTTGATTTTGGTATGTCTGCCCAGTTGAATAAGTGATACTTAAGGGATCTTTATGTGGTTGTGAGTAATAATTCCCCCACATCTGACACCCTGGAAATTTATTTATTATTGTGAAGATAATTTTTTTCACCTGATACTGGTTGCATCAACTAGAGAAGTTCAGGGATAGGGGGAAGGGTTTGATGGTGAATCTCTGTATAGCACATTTGTACAGATTGGAGACCATCCCAGGTTTTTAGTTCAGTGGTTAAAGCTTCCTGTTTGTAAGAACTATGTTTTTACCAGACTGATTGCACACCTTGATTGTGGGGCCCTAAGCTTAAAGGCCTTTTGGTCTTACCTCTTTGAAAAACTTAATAGAATTGGCTAAGAAAGAGAGAAAGAGTGAAGTAATATTTATAGTAAAAGCTGTTACTACTCCCTGGCTGGTTTGATCTTTCATTTCAGCTCAGGGCATTCCCCTTTCAGGCTTGGGTAACGTTGCCAAGATCTCTTCTCACATGTTTATGCAGCACATGCTCGAGGTTCAGTCATACTTTATTCTGATTCCATAAAAGCATAATGGTTCAGTTGACCTCCCCGTGCCGCGGTCGCCGTGTCAGCCCCATCCCGGAACACATCGCTCCCTGGCCATGAATCACCCAGAGTGGCATAAATGGGGACAAGCAGGCAAAGATAAAATTTCTGCTCCATGATAAATGATATTGTTTGAACTGTAGTTCATGCATATTCCATGACATCCTCAGGCTCATGCTCCAGCAGAGACCTAAACAATTTGGATTATTAACTGCTGTTGTGGCTGGACTTGAACACCCCTGTTGCCTTTGTCATACCAAGTAGAGACATCCAGGTCACACAAACCTTGTTCTACATGGCACAGCTTTTGAAAGTACTGTCATCTGGGTTTGGGGGGAATGGGGGCACTCACTCACCAAGGAGGGAACCTGTGTGTATGTGAGCAACCTGTCTACAAGAATTGCAAAGGTGTGTGTGTATCTTCTTCCTGATGTCCAGTGTTACAGAGACACTCATATTCTTGAAAATAAAGTTCCATTTCATGTCTTGGCTCAGACACTTTGATTTGAAAACATCAACTTTATTTTACCAAGCTGGCATTTCAAGTTTTCAAGTCACAAATGAAATTCTTTTGTGCATCATAAATCTCAGGGGCTTTTATGGTCCTTTCTCAGAACTTCTATGATTTGGAGGCTTTATGCTGTCACCATTCCAATTTGAAATATCTACAGATCACAAATTGAGATGTGAGAGGACTGTAAAATTGATGGTAAATCTGTCTGTGTGAGATGAGTGAACAACATAGAACCCGTGGGAAATAAAGTCATCAAATTGGGAATATTCCTCCCTTGGGGAGAGTCCTAGGTACCAGAGAAATTAGCTCTGACATAATTGTTTCCCTCAGGGACCCTGATAAGTGTCTTTCTCAATACTTATGCTCACTGGGTATCCAGTATACAAGAGATGTAGATATATTTGAGTTTCAAAAGTTCATAAAACTTTCACAGAAGAAATTTAAAGCCACAAGGGTTGTTAAATTGGGGCCAGATTTACTCCCTTGAAAATTATTGCAAACCTCTTGCTTGCTTTAGCAGGACACCGGTTATTTCCATATTAAGCAATCAAGCACTTTTTTAGTCAAGGTGTCTTAAAATGATAATTACTCAATCCAAAGTATTCGTCAGCGACACTTAATTTTTGTTGGTATTATTATACTGCTTATTCCCACCATTAATAACTATTTTGCTTTATTTGGTAAAGTTCTAACAGCAAAGTCCACTGGAATTTTGAGTAAATTAGTAGTTTAGGAGCACATAGAAGGAATACCAATAAACAGAGTTAAATATCATGTTAAATTTCTGGGGCTGTGTAGCACTGTAAGGCTTTACATGGTTCATCCAGTGCTGTGATAAACTGTATATTCCAGTACCCCTCATCTTATAAACCTCTGTGGACACCAGTGTTTAGTGTGTGTTAATGAATCTTGTGTCTTGCAGCGTTTATTCAGGACACCAGTCTATTTTGATTCCTCCCTCAGAACTGGAGACCAACCCTGCTCTGTGGCTCCTTGCCGTGAGTCAGTACAAAGTGAGAGACACTTTTTGTTCCTATTCGGTCATGGAGCTCTGTACTAAGGGACTGGGTTCGCAAACAGAGTCGCTGAAGGTGAGTGGTTCTGCTGTCCTGCACACCCTGCTGCCTGCACCCTGCTGTTTGGGAGCCTTGAATGCTCTGCTGAATGTCTCCTGTTAGGAGAAGATCATCAGAGGGCACAGGCAGCTTCCACAGGACCCGTGTTGCTCCTTGCCAAAAGCTGCATATGAATATCAGTCATTCCCTTTCAGATCACAGGGCTATTAAACATCAAGGAAAGGCTTTTACTTACCTAAGCTTTTTGATCTGTGTTGCAGCCTCTGTTGATAGGCAAGTGTTGGAAAACAGAGGTGTAAATGTACAAGAGGCCCAAAGACTATTACATTGTATAGTGTGTTTTATGAATACCCTGATTATATGAAGTATTAGTTTGGGTTTGACCCCTGTAGTTACATAATCACATGCTTGAAAGTACTGCATTGTTTTAACTAGATTGTCCTCATTCTATGGAGAGGAGGGTATATCTTTCTTTCCCACCCCCCTCCAGAATTAAAAGCCTGGTTAAATATCTGAAATCATCTGGAATTTCCAGTGTGCGACTGAAGTAAATTAGATCTTGAGATACTGATATTTATGATGTCTGCAGCCTTTACCATCCTTGCTTAATAATTTCCTAATCAGTTTTTCCAAGTCTAGACATTGCTTCCTGTTTGCTGCTATTCACTGTCATCTGAATTAATTTTGGGAAATAGCACTCCCTCCCTTTAGAACTGGCATGCCCATCATTTCCTATGTGCTAATGTTGAGATGACAAGCAAGCATGTGTGCTTTTCCACAGCTATTAGACTGTCATCTGGCCATCCGGTCTCCAGGAAAGAGGAAATTGTACTGGTACCTTAGCCTGTGTTCTGCTATTCCTCTTGAATAATACCTGCCTAATACACTGGAGTGTTTTGCATTAAATCTGACCATTTGTGGCCCATGTTACATTTTAACTTCTTTCTAGGCAAGGGGACTGGACCTTTCACGTGTGCGGACCTGTGTAGTAGTGGCTGAAGAACGACCTCGGATAGCTCTTACTCAGTCATTTTCAAAGTTATTTAAAGACCTTGGTCTCCATCCACGGGCTGTCAGCACATCACTTGGCTGTAGAGTTAACCTGGCAATATGTTTGCAGGTAAGGTTTTTCACTCCTCAAGCTCAAAGTTGTTTTAAGAAATGGTTTTCAGTAAGAAGCGTTCATTGTGTTTCCTTGGTCTGCTTGGTTGTAGACATACTAAGAAAATTCGTGTGGTTCTTAATGTTCTTGCATACACAGGTAGTAAATTTCTGTTACTTTGTCAACTATTCATCCCTGTCATGTTGCAATCATAGCATTTTTTCTGCCCATGAATACACTAATTCAGGAAAGCACCTGACAGTGACAGAATGTATGCTCTGTGCTCCAAAACCAGGATGTAATCATACCATGTAAACTACAATTTCCCAGTGTTTACTTCAGTATGTTACAGAATGGATTCCTTCTCTTTGTAAAATACTTACAGCCATTGCTTATTTAACTAGCTAGATATTTTCTGCACACATAGAAAATTATTTTGCTATATATCTTCTATTCTTTTTTGATTCTCTAATCAGAAGAAAATTCCCAAGGATAATACAGGATTTGACTTGCACTCTCCAGAAATCTTAATGAGCACTGTAGCTATCTGGGCTGAATTTCTGAATAGCCTCTAGTTTTTCAACCGGTGATAACTACACCAAGCAAATAATTTTACGTTGATCTAGAGTATATTGTTTTATCTTTGAGGACTTTGGGTAATGAAAGTTAACTTGCCTTTTTCTAAGGTGTTGAATTTTGAATTAATTTTGTCTTATTTCTAGTTTAAATTTATCTGGCATTAGATCCAGACATTTTTTTTAATTTTAATTGTTTTATTCAATTTTTTGAATCTAGAATAAGAATCTCATTTCTATCATGCATTTAATACACATCTTAGTCTTTGATAAATGGATGAAGAATCTTAAGACATGCTTTCCTCATCTGTGTCTCATTTTTATGACTCTTGATGTCTTTCTCTCCTTCTAATTCTGGTTTCAGAGTTTCACATATAATTCCTGTAACAATGCCATAGGTGTCCTACTCAGGTGTAATGTGATTTCTAATGTAACAACCTGGTAAATACTAAAAGAATCATCTTCTCCATTAGCAGCTGCTGTGCCTGGAAAGTTCCATATCCATTTGGTCATCTACTATGTCTCTAACCTCTTCTAAGTCACTGTCTCCCCAGTAGGTACATTGCACCCCTGTACTCCATGTGGTGCACCCCACATTTCAAACCTGGCAGTTGCCTCTGGTTTACATGAAGGATTTCTCATGCAGGTAACATGGAACCTGCTTTGGTGTGGAAGTCAGTGCAGATCTTCTCAGTGACAGTGCAAATAAGAATCTGTGATTCTTTTCCTGATTGTAAATGTAAACATTTTTTTGTTTTATTAAAAAAATCTGACAAATGCAGGTTATGGGTGCAGCTCAGACCAGTATGTCTGTGCCTGCCTTAGCCTCCTGCCCTTTCCAATATTGCTAAAGAATCTTGGCTTTCATCAGACCTTGGCTAAAAGTGACTCTGCACTTCAGGATGCTACAAGGATGTGAATACAGGAGGTGTGCCACATCTCCAGTACTGCTCACTTCCTCTCTGACTGTAGAAGAGCATCCTTGCAGCCTAGGGTATCTTTAATTATTATTATCAAGCACATGGCAAGGCAAAGATGAGCAGGGTTAAAAGTTGTTCTGTGGCCCAGAGGTAAAGTTGTTTGGTTTGCTGTTCTGTAATTGCTATCATAAATATTCTCCAGGAATAAAATGTTTTAGGAAGGAAGGGAAGGAGGGAAGGATGACATGCCTTCATGGCAGATGCATCAGTGTGGGTCTTTTCAGCTCTCCCCTGCAGCTGTGGTGGAGCTACTTCTGAAAGACAACTCAACTTCTCTGGCTTCTGGTCCATGGACAGACTGACAGGATGCTGTAGATTACAAGGACAAATTAGCTGCAGAAGTTTGCTTGTCACTAATGAGAATCTCCATTTCAGACTTGCATTGGTCTCTGGACTGTTCATGGTGGCTGATTCACTTATAAGTCATTAATTCAGGACAACTAATAAATCAGGGGATGACAGCTGATGAGCAGCAGTAAGCCAGGTTCAGTGCCAAAGTGTGGCCTGTTGGAAGTAACATTTTACTTGGTCTGTCTGGGATTTAATGTTTTTCATAGCAGCCCATATGGAGCTGTGTTTTTGATTTTGACTGAACAGTGTTGGGAGCACACCAGTGGCTTAGCTCTTGCTGAACAGTCCTGCACAGCATCAAGGTTTCCCCCATTTCTCTCTGTGCCTTCCTCACCACCACCCCACTGCCCCCAGCGAGCAGGCTGGAGGAGAAAGAAGCTGGGAAGGGACCCTGCCAGGAAAGCTGTCCCAAGCTGACCTGGGATATCCCATACCACATAATGTCATGCTCAACTTTAAAGAAAAAGGGCATTTGGTCTTCCAAAGTAGCCATTGCTCAGAGGCTGGCTGGGCATCTTTCGGCTTGTGGGAGGTGGTGAGGGATTGCTTTTGAATCACTTGTGGTTTTTGCTTTCTCTTTCCTTCACTCTTCATCTTGACCCACGGTCTTTCTTCACTTTTGCTCTTCTTATGCTCTCCCTGTTCCACTGGGAGCTAGATAGGTACTGAGCTACTGACTCAGCCCACCACAAACATGCAGGAAAGCTGACTACACTCAGAGAAAGTGGAAGTCCTAATCAGCATGGAATTAGGCTGCATTATGGCTTGACTGTGTATATCTGCCTTTTGATTGTGTTAACTCCTTAGCTGAAGATTGCTTTGTAGATGGTTGTTTACAGAAATTCTTGAAAGATTTATTGAATCAAACTGTAAAAGTGGGTAAATCCCTGAAGGAATATTACTAATGATAGTATGAATTTAAGAACAGCTGTGAGTGAGATGGTTAAACAGCCTGTATTATTTTATAGCTTAGTGTCAGACTTTGTTGAGTTCTACTAAGATGTGGCATCTCAGTTCATAGGACAAACTAAAAGGCAAACACTGTCTAAAGAGTGGTGTGGCTGGAATGGAGAAAAGCCATTTCAGGACAGGCTGTATTTAGTAACATTGCCCTCCCAACTGGAATGGTTTTTGAAAGCATTTGAGCTAAGGCTCGTTTGGCAAGTTTTAAAGGTGTTTGAAAAATTACTACAGATCTTACTTACAAGCATCACTACAAAACATGTCATTTTGGTGGAGAGCATAAAGATAGAAGAATGCGTGTTTTGAGGCATCTGGCAGTAGACATTGCCAGGGACTGGATACTGAATTAGATTGAATGCTCTTTCCAAACTGTCTGGAAGTTTATGGCTGGTGCTATTCCAGAATAGCTTGTGGGCTATTCTGTTTTCTCAGCTGAAGAACAGAATGAATTTTAATCCCTGATCGACAATATTCCTGCAATTAGTATTGTCTCCAGTATGTTCCAGAAGTGGGTTATGATTTCTGGATTCTTCACACTGCGTAAAAATGTGTCTCAGATGTTCCAGTCAATAGCATCTGCCTTTGCTTTTTTTTTTCCCAAGCTGTGTCATCCATAAGTTCAGCATGTGTTTCCTGGAACACCATCTTCCACAGGGATAACAGTGATCCAGCCTGTTCTGCAGTGTTCCTAAAATATGTATCTACTAATCACCTTAATAAATATATCCCAATTTCAGCTTTGACCCTTCCCAGCAAAAAAGCCTATCCAGGTTTCTTCTCTATGGACTACCTTTAACACAGCTTGGATATTATCTTTGATTATCTTCTTCATTTCCAATTTTGTGGACAAATTCAAGACTCAGATATTTCAAGGGAAAGGTATCCTGATTTTTCCAGAAAGTTTCTACAGTTCCCCTCCCCAAAAAGGAGGAGGGTGTTTATGTACATGTATTGTGTCTATGTACATGTATTGTGTCTGTCTGTGTGTGTGTATAGCAGAATTTAACATTTAATTAAAGATTACCTTAAAAAGGAAATAATTGTGATAATCCCTTTGGTACAAAAGAGTCTTCATCTACCAAATTGTCTTAATTTCCGGAATGTGATCATTGACAGACGACTGCATTGTCATTTGTATTCATTTGCTTTCAAATGGAGAGCAAATTTAGTATGTTTCCTTTGAGGTAGTCATTTTGGACTAGATTTTTAGATGTGCTTTTGAAAAAAAAATAATTCTCACCATCTTTAGGCACTTAAATACTATTAATATCTGACCTTTTATGGTTGTATAGTCACAGATACTGGTCCAGGGATTTCTGAGATGAAAAGATTGCATCTAGCATATTTTGATTCTCATTAACTAGCATCTTAGCATTCTCAAGAGAGAGAGAAAAATAGATATGAAAAGTAGCCTGTTTCTTACAACAGCACAGATGGTTCTCAAGGATTTTAACTAATTTCCATTTAAACACTTGAAATAAATATTTTCATTTTATTCAACCTGCTACTCAATTTCAGTTAAGGGAAAACTTCTAGAAGTTGTTAATTTTCCTTAGTTAACCCTGAAAATGTACTAACAAGCTAATGTTGCTATCCAAGCTAAGGCAGGAGAATAGCATTCATCTTGCTTTTTTTCTATTTCCTCTAACTGAGACTGCAAGGTTAAGTGAGTTATCCCATATCCATCTTTGGTCAGTAGAAGTCACAGAAATACTTCAAGAGACAGTTTCATTCAGTCTATCTGAGGTGTCCATTTGGGGATGGGATTCCTCATCATCAGGAGATCCTTCCTACCTTATACTGTACATTTTCTCCTTTGAAGTCTGAAGTTACATGAAATTAACCCTTCCCTCACTGTGTAGCAAAGGAATCTTTGTTAGTCAGTTTAGGGCTTAAAGTTAATATTCCTTTTTACTTAGTGATAAATCACACTTTTTGAGGCTCTCCTATATTAAAAGTAATAAAGGGTAGGTCTGCAAAGAGTGCAGCAGGAGACAGTGCACTCTGTCAGAGGTATGATTCACACTTAGCAATGTACTACAGCTCTGGGTGAATCCCCTCAGATTTGTTTTCCCACCTTTACTATGAGTCATGCCATAGAGATCTTTTCACAGCTCCAACCGCTATGCTTGTGTAGGTGAGATTGTCAAGTGCACACCAAAAATTCATTTTCTGAGCATCGCTGGAGCAGAAGTAGACTCAGAGTAAACACGGAGGCCACATCCTTAGATAGTGAAACAAAACCCAAAAAACCAAGTATTTTCAAATTCTTAGGATAGCCTGGTTCCTGGTTTTTAACTCTGGGGAGAGCGTGCAGCTTGGCCTTTGACTTCAGTGGAAATGAGTTATTGACTGAGTCCTGGCACATGGTCAGCCCTACAGCTGACTTGTTGGGGTAGCCCTGTGAGCAGCTTGGACCTGCAATGTTTTCCCAGAGTAAAAAAGCCTGGCCTATTGCAGAGGTTTGCACAGACCAGGGATGGATGGTTCACCAGTGCCAGCCTATGCATGGGCAGGAAATTTATTTAGTCCAAGAGATGTCACTTATGAGAGACCTGTTTTACAGACAGAAAATCATGCTTGTTCCATTTTGTTATGTTGAACACTACCTGGCATGTCCTGAGTGTCAGATACTCCAGAAGTTGTGTTGTTTTTTCCTGTTACCAGCATTACAGATGCTCTCTGTCTCTCAAAACAAATGTGCACAGACAAATTGAGTCTGTCACTCTGGTCTTGGCTTAGACTCTGCTTCTTTTGAAATTCTTTCAGAGTATCCCAGCTGCATCTGGCCACAGAAGGACATTGCTGATACTTCAGCTGCTGTTTCTCAAGCCATTCTGTAGTTAAAAGCCATATGGGACTCTGGTACTCTCTGGTAGTCCTTTCTGGACCTGCAGTATAGTCACAGGCAATGAATTATGTAACTGCTGGATTTCAGTAATTCTCCTGCTTTCTTGCAGTTACACTGCAGTGTTCAGCCTGGATTATTAGTAATAATATTTTAGGCCATCAGTGTAATAAGCAGATCTGCCCTGGTTTTTTTAAATGCTTCATCTTCCTTTGCATCCAAAATAAACCTGTCTTAAGATGCTGCTGTGGCAGCTTCCTGCAGTCTTTAACTCTGCTGGCGTGCAGAAGTCTGATGAGAGGAATGTGGGATGCCAGGGCTTTCAGAGCTGTTTGTTTTCACAAGTTGTAGGGCAAATCCCACAGCAGCCATCTGGTGTTAGATACTCCATGTGATAGTAGTGCCTTAGGACTAGTCACCACTGAGGATTTTTTGTCTCTTTGCTGAGTTACCCGTCGTGGTGGAGAACTGATGGGTTTTTATGAGCTTTTAATTTTACTGTTCTTTATATATTACACTGTTACCATTACAAATATGAATGAAGAATTATTGGGCTCTGACATTACTCCATTTATTTATGATATTCTAGTGTTAGATTATGCACCAAGTCTTCATTTTATTTCACTTTAGTGTCTGGTTAATCTGTATGCAAGAAGGTGTAAATATCTTTCTTCATTGTATACTAATTTTATTTTTTTCCCTAAAAGAGAGCTTACTTTTGATTTCCAGAAGACATCACTTACAAACTTCTATTACTAGTGAAATGGCAGACCTGGAACTCTCAATGGATATGCCTTAAAATAACAGGGCCATAATGTTTAATGACTTCAAAACCAAAAAAAACAACAAAAAAAATCAGTATGCTAGACACCTGTTTTCCACTAACAACATTGTCTGTAGTGTCCTAAAACCATTTAAGTCTGTTTGTCCAAGGTTAGCAGTCTACAGCTGTCTCTTCTGTTGCTCTACTAAAATGTTGACACCTCATTTTTTACTTTTTTTAACCTTTAATGGTATAATGGTTAATTTGTAAAATTCCTGTATTTGACATTGTTTTTCTTTTTATTTTACTCCCTGCTTTTTGCATTCTCCTCTTTTTTTTCTCCCACCCTTCATTCCCATTTTTTATTATTATTTTCGTCTTGTGTTACCTTCTTTCCTTCTCTCCCTCATCCCTGCTATTCCTGCTGCTATAGCCTCACAGGCTGGGGAAGCTGGCCGAGCAGGTAGGGGATTTTCATGTTCCCTCAATACCCACCTATCAGCTTCCAACAGTGGGACAGACTAGAAATTGAGTCTGGAGATTTGGGGATTTTCAGATCCTTCTATAAAATTATAAATATGTCCAGTACAGCTTTATCTGGATGCAGGTTTCATCAAATATTAGATGTCCATTGTAACTATTTCATTCACACTGAAAATGATAAATACCATAGTGATTGTCTTTGATTTTCAAACTTGACTGTTTCCATTATTTTACAAATCAAATCAGCTTTAGTTTTATTTTTAAATATAACCAATTTTTCCTTGGTTTTGTTTTTTTCTTTTCAACATTGCATATATTTCAAATAAGTTCTCCACTCAGCACTAGTCTGTTACACTGCTGAGTTTACCAGTAGACTGAAAATCGTGTCGTTAATAGCTAGAGAGGATATTGTACCTTGTATTGTGTATAACAAGCTAAAGAGGCTAACATGCATGTGCAGCTCTATTACTCCTGTTCTCCTCTGGTGATGGGTCATGATCAGTACCTGGACAGTAAGTACCAGTTGGTAGTGGTAACTCTTGTCCCCCTTGGATACAAAAATTAGCTATTTGTAGATCTCTGTTGCAACTTTTAGTGCTCAAAAGACTGTGGAACTATCAGCCAGCATTGCAGAAATGTAAAATTTAACCCTAGACATCCCTAATGTGAAGAATTATACTCTACAATGTATCCGAAATGGGACAGAAATCACTGGGAGTTGATGTTGCCTGCTGGTTTAAGTAGTAAACATCTAAATAACTGGTGAAGGAGTTTGTGCACCTGAAGTTTACAAGGGGGAAGGTGAATTCCTCTGCTGAAAAGAAAATTTCCAACGTTCCAGTGTTCCAAAATGAAGTTGTGCTTTTCTTCTAGCTTTGTGCTTAGCAGTAGCATGAGGTCTGCAGCAAAGAGCCCTAGCCTGGAGCATTGAGAATTCACATGATGTTCAGTGGTGATGAGTTTGAAGTTTTGGATAGGGCAGATCATAGCAGGCTACAAAACTGCAGAAAAGCTGTGGGTGGAAAGGCCTAAAGACTGCATCATCTCTGCATGAAAGGAAACTAAAATTAGTCTGCAGCTTTTCAAGTAACTAAATATTGTGACATAAAGCAAGGATTTAAATTATGCAGTGGAAGACTGAAAAGGAACAGAATAATTGCTTAACAGACCTTCAGTCCAGATTGGTTCATGTCATGCGTGCTACCTTTACTATCTTTAGCTTCAAGTATATTCTCTGTTGCATGTATAGAAGACTCTCAGTAAACCATGCTTCACATTCCTGACCATGTGCTTCTGCCATTAAACTGTGTCTCCTCAGCAATTTCCGCCTACCTTTATATGGCAAAATGTGTTTAACATTATTTGTATGTATCCATGTGCTGATTACTTGGCCTTTTGTAGCAAATAAAACCTGTGTTGACATGTGTTGGTTAAGTAGTCTGACTGCTTGATGTTTTTCTGACCCCCAAGGTGACAAGTACCTGATGGTAGGTATGTTTTCCAGTGCTTGTTCTGATTCTGTAAAGCTGAGCTTTGATTGATGAATAGCTTAAATATAACTTTTCATTTGATTAGCATAAATAGCACTGAAATGAATGTTTGGTTGTTGGGGGGGTAAAACTCGTTTCTCTTCCCAGCCTCCAGGTTCTGATTAGCTGATGTTGTTGTTTACAGGGAACATCTGGACCAGATCCCACTACAGTGTATGTTGATATGAGGGCACTGAGGCATGACAGGTTGGAACCACCTTTTTCTTTTTCTCTAATACACACAAATAACAGAGTTTCTAGCAAAGCTGCTTGCAGCACACCTCATGGACCCTGGAAATCTTTGTAATTCTCATAAATAATTTGTGCTAACTCTTACCAGCAAGCAGACATAGACATTTATATTAGTTGGTTAATTAATGTTACCATTGATAAAACTGAGGCATCTGACATCACTACTGCAATGACTAACAAGATTCCCTGTCTTTCTTGCCATCAGGATTTCATGACACTTGTTTTTAGGTGGTGCAGCCAAGCCAGTCCCTAAGGATTGGAGTCCTGTTGGGCCTTGTAGGATGACAGAGGTGTTTCTCCTGGGATGGCAGCTGTTTGCCACTTGGGAGACCATGGCAGGGTTTGCTGTGTTCTTAATGCTGCAGGAGTATGAGGAGATGGATTTTTGGCTTCAGCCACTGTGAGCAACCACATTCTGTAGTTGTGGGTATTTTCCAGTCCCATCCTTGGTGTTAGATATGTATAAAAGAAGTGAGAACTAAAATTTACCACTTAGCGATTGGAGAGAAGCTTGAGATCTCAGGTGTGACTTTAAAAAATACCCATGCACATATATTTCAGTTTCCCAATACTCTCATCAAAATGACAGCATGAGTCAACATACGGAACTGGAACAAAACAAAAAGTTTTCTATGAACTCTGGAAAAGGTGAACATTTAATTAACAGTCCTGGTTCTCTTAAAAAATCATTATCTAAATAGGGGTTTTTAAATTATTTTTCTTTCATCCTTCTGAAAATCTTAACAGAAAATTTTCTCCCCTTAGGTGAACACCAAATTTGGCTCTATCAAAGTGACCAGTTCGGCTTGCAGAGTGCAAATCCCTGGGGTGCAAACCTCTGGGCACTGCAGGCTTAAGTTACCCTCTGGGTAGTTAAGTAATATAGACATAAAGATATTTACTTGTTGCACATGGAGGTTGGCATGTAGAAGAAAGGAGCTGCAGGATTTCATTTATTCCTTTTGCACACAGTGTTACCCATAAAAACACTTACATTTGATCTTTCCTTTGGGATACTACTGTCTGCATAACCCAGCCACAGAAATTTGGTGTTCCTGGCCCAACAACTGCAGTACTGTGGAGACACAGTACATGATCATACTCAACCCAGAAAAAAAAAAAGAGCATTTTTATAGAAAGAAAATGTAACATTAACAGTCAGTAAAAATTATAAATAATTTAAAAATGTATATAGAGAGGAATTAAGATTTACTGTTCATAAAAGTTGCATAAACCATGGCTATACGGCTTCCCTGCCTTTACATGTCATTGAGAAGTAGGCATCATTATCGAGATCAGGCTTTGCAGTGTGTTGATTTATATTTAGTAACTAGTTCT
Organism: Climacteris rufus; assembly: GCA_013398175.1. Lineage (NCBI taxonomy): Eukaryota > Metazoa > Chordata > Aves > Passeriformes > Climacteridae > Climacteris > Climacteris rufus. The sequence goes on along the minus strand of VZRZ01007791.1, from coordinate 1,559,941 downwards.
GCAGAACATGAAAGATGATCTTTAGAGTTGATTCTCATATTATGGTAATGTAGATTTTAATTTCATGGTTTAAAGCTGTGCCTCATTTACCCAATCCTGCAGAATTTAGAATTAGATTAGTGGGTCATAAATTAAGGGAGGAAACAACTCTATTTGACGTAGTTTCTTCACAGTTGCTGTTTCTAACCATTTTAGTGGAACTGAACATTACTTAATAGTAACTACATAGCTGTGACCATAGAGTAGCAACCCAGAGACTCTTTGCAGGCCAGCCAGTCCACCAACAATACGAAAAATTTACATTGTACACTTAATGTGAGAAAATATTTTTCATAATTTATATTTTAGAAGATATTTTTCATGGTCTGAAGAAGACTGAATTTTGGAGTTTTTTGTTGGCATAATAACACTTTCTGGTTGCTTCATAAAACAGCTGTAGTTTGTCTCTTTGAGATTATTCAAATCCTGCTCACATCCATAAAAATTAATAATCAGTTTGAATACAACTATTTCAAGCTCATCCGGTAATTACATGCTTGCGCACTTCACAGTTTATGAAAATGTCATTTTTTTTATAGGAGTTTAGGTCAAAATACCTGTGCTAGGTACCATCTGTGTGGAGATCCAGGAGTGGATGTTCGACCAAACTAGATGTTTCCTCCCAGCTCTCCCTGGATTTGGACGGTTTGCTTCTTAGGTCAGGGTGGAAGTTTGAACACCTTTTTGTGTGTCCCTGTGTGGTTTTGAGCTACCAGCCCACTGGTTTACCTGCTGGGACTCTGGGCATAGTACTGGGCTTACCTGGAAGTTCAGGAAACTTGTACCGAGGGCTGCAGCCGCTTGGTCAGTGACTGGCATCAGTTCTGACACCAGAAAAAGGCTTGACTGCCTGGCTGTGAGCATCTAGTGCACTTCCAGGTGCTACAGCTTTTTCAGTAGGGTCTCCCATGGAGTCATGTTGTATTTGTTAGCTCTAAGGAGTTGTCCCAGGCACCCTGTGCTGTCTCAAATGGCATTGCACACCTATTTTTGGAAACTGAGTAGTAACCTAAAAGCATGAATATACAGCTCTGGCTTGCTCTTGGTAAAGGGACATCAGTACTGTTGTACTCTGCATTTTACTGCTTTTCTAAAAGTCAGAGTGTCCTCAGGATGGCCAAGAAAGAGTGACCAAAGGCAGGCAAGTCCCACACAGGCTTTCAATAAAAACCCAAGACTTCTGAGTTATCCACAAAGTGGGTGATGTGATGCTAAACTGCACTGCAGGTTAGGGAAGTTAACCTGGCTCCTGTAAAAGGCAGAGGAGGTGGATTAATCCTTCCCGGCGCATGGGCCAGCACAGGGCAGCAGCTCCTGGGCACTGCCTCCCTGTGCAGCTCAAGCCATGTCCTGGCTGCTGCTGCCTCCCTGTGTAGCTCAGGCCATGTCCTGGCTGTTCCTGCCTCCCTGTGTAGCTCAGGCCATGTCCTGGCTGTTCCTGCCTCCCTGTGCAGCTCAGGCCATGTCCTGGCTGTTCCTGCCTCCCTGTGCAGCTCAGGCCATGTCCTGGCTGCTCCTGCCTCCCTGTGCGGCTCAGGCCATGTCCTGGCTGTTCCTGCCTCCCTGTGCAGCTCAGGCCATGTCCTGGCTGTTCCTGCCTCCCTGTGCAGCTCAGGCCATGGCCATGTGCCCACAGGCATCCTCAGGGAGGGAGAGGCAGCAGAGCTCTGGGCTGGAGCACCATGTCAAGTCATAGCTGCATTTCCCCGCCTCTGGGAAAACAATTTTATTCCCCCGCCCCCCAAAAAGAAAAAAATGAATTGAGTAAATATATACATATTCTTGTCCTGCTGTCTAAAGTGCTGGTTTTCAGACCATCCCATCTTATTGTAGACCAGTCATGTTCTCCTCAGAAAGCTTTTCAGGTGGTTAAGCACGAGGTTCCTAAATACGCTAAAAACTGAGAAGTGCTTGGAAGATAAAAAAGGGAGAGAGTGAGAAAAAGAGCCTTTTCTCATCATACCAAAACACCATATCCTTGAAAGATGTTGACTTTTGTAATATTTGCAGCCTTTTGTACCAGTAAAGATGTAAATTTAAAGCTCAAGCATCCCTTTTATCCAGGTTGTTCTAAAACAATATGTACGTGTGTTTATAAAATGGAAAATATCCAGCAAAAAATAAAACTCTGATATTAGCATGAAAATTTCACAGCCTCTTCATCCTTAACAGCAGGTTAGTTGTTGGTAGAAAAACCATTTATTGGCAAAACAAGCCTATTCATCAAACTGAGAACAGACCAAAATAAATCTTTCTTTCCCATCAACACGGCAAAAATATTTTCAAGTGTTCTGCAGCAGGTCAGGCTGGATTCTCGAATGCTTCAGTATATTTGTAAACATCCTAAGCCATATTTTTTTTAGACTCATTCAAAGCTGTTTTCAGAGTGTTACTGTTCTAATCTGGTAGTACATAATTGAAATTACCTTGAATTTGAAACTAGCTGGTGTGAATTAGAAATAAATGTCACTAAAAATACTGAAGTATTTTGACTGCTTTGAATTTTTTCTCAAATTTTTATTATAGGAATTTCTTTTCCTGGGTATCTATACCTTTAATATTTAAAATGTTTTATAGGTAATTTCCTCAGAAATTTTAAATAGTGAGCTGAAGGATCCATCTGGCGACAGCTGAGGGAGATCACTGATCTTCTCTTAAAGTTGAAACTTCATGGAAATCCTGTAAAGATAAACAACCCCTTGCATCCTAATATTCTCTTCTATAGCAAAACCTTATCCATTAAAAAAAAGATTATGAAAACCAGTATTCTGCCCTAAGCAGAGCAAGGAAAGATCTACTTTGATATCAGAGTTTATTTTAAAAAGGACAAGAAAAGTTAAAGGAAACATTCATTGCAAGTGTCTACCCCCAAAAGAAGATAAAAATGTCACCAGTCTTCCTGTTCAGTAGCAGTTAGTGACAACTTAAGAGCTTTGGTGGAGTGGAGGGTTAGACTCCCAAGGGGTGGAGAGGCACTAACCAACTTACAAAGGTATTGATGAAGATTCTGATATAATTTTGGACGCATTTGTAATAGGCACTTCCCCCTTATTTTGATGACAAATTGTATCAAAACTGTTCATTGAACTGCATCCACATTTTGTATCAAACTGGGAAAAAATGAAAACCTTCAACCAGTGTTGGTAAACACTGTTCACTGTTTTATTTGATGCCATCTCTAGTTTCATATATCCAGATATCCTTACCAATATATCCTTCTTATCCTGTCTTCAAACTTCAGTATACCCTTTGGTGAAATAACAGGTGCATTAAATGATCTTTTAAATTTTTCAGTTTCATCTAGTTAAATCTGTAGGGTTAATAAAGATGGAAAATTTATATTTGTTAAAATCTTTTGTGGTTTACAAGAGTTCATTTTGAGCTATATGTAATGGTGAGCTGCTTGGATAGGCAGACACGGTGAGGCAGCTGGCACCAAAGGGACTGAAAGCCAGGTGTGGGATATTGCCAAACAGACCAGGAGCACAAAGATGTATTTGGGTTCAAGTTACTGATTTTTTAAATCTGGCTATTACTCAATATGTGGTTTTTGATATCCAGAGTCTTTCATTGAAATACTTGCACTCCATCATTAGAACAATTATTTAAACCTGATTACCCTCTGTATTGATTAAACCAGCAGTCTGAGCAGCTATACAAAATGTGTCTTCCCTTGTGGTCACTGACATCTTCTTGGAGTGATGGAAGTTCATGTAGCTCTTTAAAAAAAATTACCTTGTATCTACTTAGTCTGTCATTAGCAGACTTGATTCCTTAGGAGGTTGTTTGTATGTTGTGCTAAGTCTTTTTTTTTGTTTGTTTGGATTTTGAGAGTATTGGAGATCTCTGAACTTCTTCAGACTTGCTTAGACATTGTCTCCCTAACAAAGTGTTTTCAGAGGATGGAAATTCTGAATCTCATTCCCCAAGAAAAGAAGGGAACACTTGTAGCATTTCAAAGATATGAGAAAACAGTTACTTGGGATTTATTTTTATTGATTGCTTATACACTGAGCACAGTCTCAAATCCAGGCTCTGTCAAAAGGAATCAGTAAAGGCTTTGGCTTCATTTTAATATATTCCAGCATTTCAGACTTCATGCAGGAGCAGAAAAATAGCCTTTTATTATGGCTGTCAATTGTTTGTCCTTCTCCTCTGTATTTTACTGAAACTTTCATGTTGTGTATACATTGTTTAGGGTAATACTAACCAACAAAGCCACAGGAGCTTTTCTCCCTTATTCTCAAACACTTCTGCTCCATCTACCTTGAAAAATACTCTTATTAAAGGGTTGCCATACAAAAGAACTACTTAGCTGAGTTATTAGTTGAGCTGTAGCCACAGCAGTGGTCTGCAGCACAGTCGTGGCATGGAGGAAAACCGTTTTATATTCACACAGGAGGGAAAAGAGACAGGGGGGAGGTGTGTCAGGAGACATGCTAATAGCAAGTGACAGTGAAATAGTTACCTTTTGTGAAATTTTAATTGATTAATCATACTTGAAAACTGTTTGCCAATGGCAGCAGAAGAGAAACTTGGAAAAGTGCTCCCTTGATGGTAGGGAACAGGGCTTTTCCAGCTCCTGGATTACAGCATACAGAGCCCAGTCACAGGTTAAAGAAAATCACAGTCCTCAACTGTTCACTTTGTGGGGTCCAAAGGGGTGCTTAAAATGTATTGCTAGCCTCTGAGACACTCAGCCACCTTTTCCCTTGCAGAGAGATTCAGTAGGCAAAGGGCATGAGTTATTTGAGGTATGAAGTGCCACGTATCTGGTGAACTGTTCACAACAGACCTCCCATGACATTGTCCTTTAGATACAACCAGCTAATTTTGCAAATGGAATTGTCAAGTGCTTCCTCCAGCACTGCCATTCCTGTTGCTCTGAGCTTCAGGTGCATTCTCGTATGGGTGGCTCCAATTCCAGGTTTCACACATCATCCCCCAGTTCCAACTTCCACACATCATCCATACTTTTTTATAATTGTCTGTTGCTTTAGCTGTTTGAGTTTTTCTTCTGTTATCACAGAAACAGTTTTTCATGAAAGTGAGAAGACTTCCACCCCTGTGGAGTCAATAGAATTAACTCAGTTGAGAGGAGAAGGGCCTGAGGTCTTTAAAAGAAAACCTGAGTCCCTCAAAGATACAAGCACAACAAGAAACGATGCAGTTTGGTTTTGAGGAGTCTTTGTAGAATTGCCTGGCTTTTAGGCATTTTGCCCATTAGCTTGCAGAATCTGATTTGTGAGTATAAGCTGTTTGTCATGGTACTGGCAAAACACTCCTTCTTCTTCATGTTTTTCCTCAGGAGAAGATACAGCCTTGTCCTTTCAGCAGTATTGTGCTTTCCTTCTGCCATGCAAACACTGCTGTCTCAAAAATCCGCTTGGCGTCTTTTCAGATCTATGGGAAACAAATCTCCCAGAAATAAAAGTTAATTTAGGCTGATAAACATCATGTGAACACTTCCAATTCTGACTTAGAGAAGAGCCAGTCTGTCTAGGGAGGAGGAAAGGTTCTCTCTTGCTGTTCTCACTGCATCAGGAGATGATCCCAGAGACTTGTTCAGCCTTCCTACTCTGAATAGTCAGTGATTAGGAATAAAGCTGGTGACCTGGGAAACTGAAGAGGAGCAAATATTGTTGAAGAAATTATACTGTTCATGCATGAGGATCCCAAGTTATAACCAAATTTGTAAATGTACCTATTTAAAGAGCTTTGAAAGATGCTTCATGTTTCCAGGCATAATGCAGCTTCTGGAGAAAGGAGAAATGTCCAATAACTAGGGAGGTGGGAGCCCTACAAAGTAATTTGTGTGCTTTCTAAGGCCAGATTACTGGTTACTGAAGTATTTCCTCCCTTGAAGCAAGTCAATTTCTTCCTTGATAAAGTCATCTTCAAGAGATAAGCATCTCATGATTTTAGTGGAACAGGACAATAAGAGTTGGCTCCAGATACGGTTTTTGAGAGAGGATGTGGTTTAGCATACTTCAACTACAAATCAAGACATTCCAGTTATATTTCCCTGGAGGGCTTAGGGGAAAGACAACACTGTTGTGTGTACCAAGTAAGACAAAGACAAAGGGAAAATAAAGTCGTAGCTTTCCAGGAAAGTAGGTGTACTGCAGTTGTACAGTTATTGTGGTGGTGTTTACAAGTAACATTTGCATGTCATTCTTCAAGTATGAGTAAAAGATGGAAAATGGTTCCATTTTTGGTTTTGCAAACCAGTTTTGAATGTAACAGTAATTTTACCAAAATTATTAAATTTCGGTAAAATTACTGGGAATTTTACTGCTTATTAGATTTCCAGCTGATTAAAATACAGCAACATATTTACTCCTGAAGAGTGTCTGACACTGTTAAAAAAAGGGATTTCCCATTTCCAGGTATACTGAGTTTCTTTGGTGTTACAGGCCTTCCTCTTTCAACCGTGCTTCTCACAGAAGCTGGGAGTAGATAAAACAAACTGGTTGCACACATTTCTGAGAGAGATTTATTTAAAATCCTTCTTTTCTGTTCCCTACAAGCCATACTTCTTCCTCTCTCTGAGAGCTTGCCACAAGTGTAGCTGTACAGTTACAGGAATGTCTTAATAAAATATAATTTTCATTTTTCCATCATTTTTATGCAAATAAAATCTATTATGTGGTTGATTTTTACAGATAACATATTCTGAAACAATTTGGTTTCCCTCATTTTTGTATATACTGCTAATGGAACACTAAACACTTATTCTTTAAAAATGCCAAAAGTGATCCACATAGGGTATATTTGCTGTTTGAGTAGTGGAGGAAAAAGTGCTGCTTTCCCATTCTGCTGCTGCCTTAGAGTGCATTTCACCAGGCATCTGCTTTGGAAGGGAAAATACTTAATGAATATATGTAAGATTTGGAACAAGGCTTTGTAGCTTCTGCAGGCCTAGCTGTGCTGTGCTATAAGAGATGGAGCTTCCTGCATGCTCTTCATCCCTCTTTCCTTTCCTCTCTTGCCAGCCTTTGCAGGAGGACAGGGCCTTCACCATCCCACACACTGTCACTTTTTTGTGACAAATACTTCAGCACAGGGTGCTGTGCTGGCAGTTACCCTGGGAAATGGGGTCTGTCACCTCTGGGACCCACTCCAGCTTTCCAGCCTCAGGCACTCATTTGGCTTCTGTTGTCAGTAAAGTCTCTGGCTGAAGGAAACTGAAGGAATGGTTAGGCTTGGGAAGGAGAGCTCTGAATAGTATAAGCATCCTTTATTTGTGTAAGGATACATCACTAATTTGGTTAGAGTTACAGTATCCTCTCAAATGGCTCTCTTCAATGGCTCTAAATATGTTGCTTCAAGCCTCACATTAGCTTATAGTGGAAGTGTCTGTGAGCAGAAGATGAGCTTAAGTGGAGAGTCTGGAGAAGCTCAGCCAGGGTTCCCAGTGAGTCTCCTGTGACAGGACAGTCCCTTTTCAGTGCCTGCAGGTGTACAAGGCACTGCTGCTCATGGCACCACTGACCTTTTCTTCTGAGTGCTCATGTGCAGCTGTCATTGAACTGAAAAAATAGCTTCATATCTCAGTGTTTCATGCACAGGAAATGTCTCTGGTTGTTTTTAAGGAGAACTTTCTGCAAGTTCTTTCCCAAAAATGCAGGGTGAGTCAGCTAATGGTGGGAATTTTGGAGGTTGTAGCAAGAGAAGGGGACAGGTTAAAGAAAATTACTTGATTTCAGAAATTCCACCTTTGATTACATTGTATGAATGTAGCATATGAATATTTCATTGGCAAAGCTAAAGTAATTTCCATCATTTGTTAACAATAAATAAGCTAATTCCATTAGCTGAGGATGTTTTCAGATCCCATGTTCATTGTAATTAAAGTTTTCCCTATATGTGGAATCTCTTTAGAGATTAGAACTGGGAAGACAAAGGGTTACAAAAGAGAAGAAGAATATTGCACTAAACAGAATTGTCAGATCACAACTGTGATTATGAAAAGTGCTGGAAAAACAATTAGTGATAAACACTACGTCCTGGGAGATTTGTAATCTGAGTAAAAAGATAACAGCTGTGAGCAGCATTATGCCTGGTTTTGCAAATCTGAACCTGAAGCACAGAGAAAAGGGATGCTATGCCTGATGGTGCTCTGGAGGTGCAAGGTGGGAGACCAAAGTCTCCAGAGTTCTGGTCCACTGCATTCTCTTGAAACAGTTGTGTATTGTGCATTAAATAATGTGCAAAGTTAATTTAAACAAATTTAATGTGTGATGATCGCTGAACATTTCAAAATACTTCAAGGCTGAAAACAAACAAATATCACTTCCTTTTTTTACATATTCCCATAGTCTTTTATGATACAATTGCTATTGCTTTTTTTAATCTGTGAAGCTTTGAATGTTCCCTTCCTGAACCAGGGTTTCTGTCTCATTTTGATCCCTTTGCAACTTTTTGAACTGTCTTAAATAATTGTGTAACTTTTTCTGCTTCTTTGTTCAGCCATCTGAAGGATTGGAAGCTGTTTGCTTTTAGCCTCAGGGAATTTGGCACATGAAGTGTAATTTAGGTTTATAGTGAAGGATTCCTTTACATTAAAGAAAATTATTTAGTGCTAATTCTTGTTGATTATCAAGTTGACATGATTAAAATATGTCGTAGACATACAGGAGATTTAATGGTTGTTCATTTTGTTGGTTAAAATTTGCCTCAATCCCAAAGTCCCTTTTCCAGTCTCAGTTGTATTTATCCGTTATCTGAATTTATCAGGTGATCGGAGAAAAACTGCTCTGAGGAAACCAGGGTAATGCAGGGAAACTTATTCATTATCTAGATTTTCCCTTCAGCCTAAGTGTTCAGCTGTGCAATTTTCCTACTTTTCTGATCTGGCTATTTGATCCCTGCATGTCAGTTTGGAAGGTAGAGCTTATGTTCTTCGAACCATGTTTCCATTTTTTGGTAGAACAAGCGTGTTGTTAATTCTGGAATAGTTCATGTAGAAACATTTTACAGTTTGAGTAAAGAGAAGATGCACTGAAAATCTTGAGTGTCAAAAAGCCTTGACCCCAGTCCAGGATCCCACTGTTTACCTACAGTGCCCATCTTTCTTCTAACTATAGAAAATGAGAACAGGCTGCATCAGCCCTTTCCCACCTAAAGTCTTACCCAGGCACCATCTCAGCTTGGACATTGATNATGTAGCTGTATAAAAGGTCTCTGGCATTGAGTGCTTTGCAATTAGATTTTGGTTACAGTTTCTAATGAATTAGGTAGTTGGCCTTTTTTTTTCACTGTAAAAGACCATTGTGTTGAATTCAAAAGAGTCAGTTTGTGCAGACCTTTTTCAGATTAAGGAAGAAGTTAGAATTTTCAAAATGGTCAAAACACATTAAGTTTTTAAATTTTGCTCAGGATAGGAGTTGAAGCATTGTCAGTTTGGAGAGTTAATTAACTTAATTTCAAAACAAAGCAAAAACCCCTGAAACATTAAACATAAATAACGTCTTTTTCTGACCTGCCACTTTTTTTTTTTTCAGACTCCATTTATAACTTCTGTACATCTTTAACTTTTTTTGTTCCAGTTTAATACAGGAAAACATTCAAAACATCAATTTCTTGCAGGATAAGAAAATATCCGCTTTTCCCCCCTGAACTTATCTTCTAATGCAAGATGACAATCAGTAGGAAAACTTAAGAAATAGGGCTGGAATGAAATCAGAGACCATTGGCTGTTGCTCTCTTGCACAGAAAGACTGTGGGCAAAGAGTGGACATATATACTGAGTACTTTATATATATATACATTAGGCTATATGTTCATCACATCCTATTTGGTTTCCTCTAGACTTTGTGGCTGAAGGTTTCCAATACTGGCAGCATCCTAAAACAGCTGCTGAAGGAAATCAGAGTGCAAAATATTTAGTATTAAAGAAACCAAAAATTTGGGCTTCCAAGCTGGCATGACTGCAAAGTGACAAGGTGTGAGAACTGCTCCAGACATGAGGAAGGGTTGGTGGAACGGGCAGGGAAATAACAGCTGGAGATGAGGGAAGTGCAGTGCCCAAGCCTGGCTGACACGAGCAGGGAAGAGGAGGAGGGCATTACCATGGCTCAGCTTGAGGGAATGGCTATAAGGGAAAGAATAAAGGTCAAGATGTAGGGTCTGGCCAAGTGTTAGGGTAAAAGGCAATCTCTTTAGCTGAGTTATAGTGAAAGAGAAGGTGACACTGGGGAAAAGCTCCGTTGAGCTGGATGTGGAGAGGTAGAAATAATAAGAGGAAGCTAAGACTGGTTCATGCCAAGCATTGCAGAGTGAAAAAGGCTCCTGGATTTGAAATAAATTCAGCTGAGAAATAAGCCCTGAAAGGAAGTGGAAGAAGCCCCATCATTTGAAATGCTGTAACAGGAGTAGACAGAGCACTCAAAAGTGCACTGCAGGGAGCAGTCTTTTTTTGGCAGGGAGCAAGACTTGGATGACCTCATAGCTTCTTTCCATCTCTGTTAGAATCACAGAATCCAAAGTCTTTCTCAGAGCAGCAGCACAGCCAGCTCTGAAGGATTGCCCAGTTTTGGCACTCTGTTGTTGGTTAGTACCCCTCTGCATGTGCCAGCCCCTGCAGATTCCCAAAGCAATAGTTAATGGCTCTGCTGACAAACTCTCTGATTAGTGTGAAGCACTAGCAAGCTGTGCAGTGTATTTTGGAGAGTTTTCATCACTGAATGAACCATGTCTAAAATGGAGCATAAACAAAATTTGTAGTTTCATATAAGATAGTTGGGCAGAATGACATTGTTACTGCATTTTGATAACCCTTTGCTGCACAATGATTGCAGTGCCCTGTTATAGCTGGCCAGTTCTCATTCTGAAGTCAGATTTCAGTCCTACCTTTCTATAGTAAGTGCTTGATTTAAAGAAGATGAAATCTGTTCAATGTATTAAACTGTGACAAGAAAATAAGCTTGGCACATACTGGTGGTGTAGCTGCATTCCCCATTAAATCTCAGTATCCAGACTTTGAAACATAGGCAGCTTTCTCAACCGTAGAGCTCCAGTGAGAGATGTTAAGAAAAAATTCTTAGGAACCAGTGGAAAAAAATTACGAAAAATCTACTCTCCTATACTATTCTATGTAAATATTACAGATCCATGGTGTATCATCACTGGTTATATCTTTGCAACAGCAAAATGATTCTTCTGTCTCTCCCCTCCAATGAGACATTGTGGTGTGAGAGCAACTCCGTGTCTGCTCTACATTGGGTCTCTCATTTATGTTTTCCCTCTCACCTTGGCTACAAACCACCAGAAGGTGCAAAAGTAGCTTTCACACCCAAGGGCAGCATGTTTTCTCCCATCCACTTGATTTTCAGGCTCTTTGCCCAGTCTGGCTCTACTGCTATGTTCTCTTTTGCCCTTCCCAGCAAGACTCCAAGGCAGCAGAAAGCAGCAGGAAGGCTCTGTACTCACTTTGTAGAAGATTGTTTTCATTCCCAACAAAGAACTCTGGAGCACTGCAGAGAAACAGCACTTGCCCTTTCTGGACCTGAGCTGCCTGGGAACACGTTACAATTATTTGTGGATTTGGAGAGGGTTTGCTAACACTGTCCTAAGGAGGCTGTAAGGAGCCGTGTGCTTCTTTGCCAGCATCACCTAGGTGTTGTTTTTGACGAGAGGTGTTGTTTTTAAGGGTCTGATGGGCCCTGTCCTCTGCATTTTTAGTTTGCCTGCCAGACCAGCCTTGATAGTGATGCTGTTTGCTCAAGAGCGAAGCAAAGAAGTTTTCAATTGTGTCTGCATTTGTCAGTGGAAAAAACGGAAATTTCTTGGGGAAGAGTGAGAAAATTGAATTATTTTGTGCTGAGGCACAATAAAACTCATTTTAAAAATTATTGCCTAATGCCCCTGATATATTCACAATATCCAGACCCAGTAGTTAATAAGATTATTACACTCTTAAAATTAAGAATGCGCATGAGTCAGTAACATCAGAATCTCATGTTTTACTTATATTTTTTTGAAATATCTTTGTGGCAAAATATTTTTTATTATTTTGGATTTTCTAGAGGTTTAACAGCATGTTCCCAAATGGATTGTGAGCTTAGCAGAAACTTTTAGGAACCCAAGGTTTTGGGTGCTAACAGGGCGCTTGCAGAAAACCTCCAGGAAATGCCATTTCTATGTTTAGTGTGCTGCCGTGAAAACTCTGTAGGGATGTGAGGCGGGAAGCAGAGAGTGGGAGAGGTTTAACAGAGCTGGAAAGTGAGAAATTGCACCTTCTGTGGATCATCATGTGCTGAAAAATCAGGCAAGGTTAAATGAAATAGGTGGAGGAGGGAACTAGGAGAATACACTAGCGATAATAAGAACAAGATGGGAAGCACAGATGCTAAAAGCAAAGAGGGGATTGTCAGATTCATGACTGTTGATTCATTTCCAGTAGTCACTCCATTGACTATTGAATGTATCACTTTATTATATGTGATTTTTGCTAGGCCTGGAGTTCAGCAACACTTCACAGAGTCATGTCTTAATGACAGGAAGGGAGCAAAGGCCAGCAGTACCTCTGGGCCGCTGGACAGTTCTGACATGCACTCTTCCTGCCCCAGAGGTTTTTTCCTACTGTTATGGAAATAGAATTCTCTTTAAACCTATCTTAAATTACATAGAGTGCTTCCTGACCTTTGTTATACCATCACTCTTAACAGCACTTATGGCTGAGGGTTTTCAAACTGTCTTTTTTTAAAGATTTTCTCAATTTTACAAATCTTTGTAAATAATAGGTAAGACAGCTCTTTGTTAAAGGAGGTACCAGGTGGTTGAAATGATGACCTGTTGAAAGATTGGAGATGTCAGTGTTTGGAAGAACTCAGTTAATGGCATTTTCTATTTCTACATTAATAGAGATTTTACAGAACAAAGATACATATACACAAAGGCAGAAATAGATAGGCTCTAGTAACAACTGTTTTTTGCAGTATTTGATTTCATTCCAAGATGCAAAGAGTTATTTTTAAAACCTTTGCTGGATACTCCTAAATACTTTTGATTTGGCTGCCATTTGAAAAGCAACACAAGCGTGGCTGATGTAGATGTACCCTTTGGAGAGCAGCATTAATTTAGCCTTGCACACACACATCCTAGTGAAGCTCCTGTGGCCTGGCTTTCTGCTGCCCTGTGTCTGTGTCCCTGGATGAACAGATGGATGCTGTAGCTTCACTGCCTTTGCCGTGAATCCAGTGGTGGCTCTACTGCTCTTCAGCTGGTGGGAGGCTCAGCAGAAAGTGTAGAAAACAGGGCATGTGTGCACACCTGTAACACAACAGAGGTGTAAGACCAATACAGTGTAAACAAGGGCAGTGTAACAGCAAAGGTAACACACAGAGGTGGTAATTAGTGCTTCAGGCTCTGTCTGGGAGTTTTGTGGCAGTTCAACAAACGTTGGAAGGTGGTTCCCGTTACACACCTTGCCTAATTGGCAGGCCATACCCCTCTCCTTGTAGGGCACTTTGCATCCTTTTTCTCTCAAAACAACTTGGAAAACATCTGAAATTCCTGCATGTTTTGATTGTATCTCTCTGTTAGTGAGAGGAGCTGTTCACACTGCTGTGCAATGTCTCAGGGCTTAGCCCTGCCCCATTCATCAAGGTTGAGAGACTTCCCAGAACGGCAGATAAAACACTATTCTCTATTCCTGCCTTGACCTCAACAGTCCCAGCTTTTACAGAAGACTCTTAGAGCAAAGAAATAGGAAAAGGAAAAAAAAAAAGAGGAGAAATATCTTTTTCCATCGCCTTTATGCTTAGGGTCTGAACTTGCCAAAGCTTTGTTCTTCTCCAAAGGGACCTCTAGCTGAGGTCTCTCTGTGTCTCATCCCTCCTTTCCCAAACTGAGCACTGCAGTGCCCTGTCTATAAAAAGACCTCAAAACAGTCTGAAAAAGATCATGAGTGCTCCTAATAGACTGCAGTTTTATGCTCAGCTTAACGGGATCCAGGTCTCCACCCATCTGCTCCTAGCTATGTCTTCTTGTCTTCTGACGTTTCATCCATACCTTTTACATGGTTGGTTTTTAGGCATCTTGTATTGTGGGGTTTTGTCTTTCTAATACCAGGAGCTGAGGGGAGGAAAGAGGTAAGAACAGCTCTTTGGACACAAGTCCAGATTTAACTTGGTGAAGTGGATTATGAATAATGTTCAGGAGTGGGAAGTTTAGGGTTTTCATGTTAGAACTTGTGAGTTACTTAGGATGCAGGAATAACTGGATGTTATCAAATATTCTTTGCCATGCACTGGCTGAGATCATCAGCTATTTTAGAACTTGGAAGTCACTTTCATTCTAAACCTGCTGAGTACTTTTCTCAGGTTAGATGAGGAATTTCCTTCCAGACTATTATACCACTGGAGGAGAGTTGCCATTCCAGTTCGCATAGTGGGGAAATACATTATCTAAGAAAAGAAGAGAGAGAACCAGAAAGCCACACTCTGAGAAAGGATCTGATCTCAGCAGTAATAACATTTTTCATTAAATGATTTTTTTTAATATTAAAATGTTTATCAACCACTGTCCATTGAAAATAATTAAAAGATTGCAAATGCAGATTTGAAGCTGAGGCCGGGTTATGAGTTATTTTGATATGATTTTGATTTTAGCTGTTAGCTACTTGTGGAATGTGGTTGCTCACTCAGCTCACATGCTTTTGTGTCTGTGCCCTGGCTTTTATGATGTTCTTGTGGGAAATCAATATTTTAGATCCCTCTTGTCGTGAATAAATTTGTGCATGGAATTCCATTTACAAAAGTCTATCAAAACCAAATAAGAGGCACCAACTGCATTTGAAGAATTTATTATTTAAGAAAGCATTCACACACATATTTTTTTCATTATTTTCCCATCCGTAAGTTTTGACTAATATTAAATATTCGGTCTGATTATGTTCTACGTAACAGGATATAAGCTTAATCTCTTCCAAAAATAACATTAAACTCTGCAACCATTAACCATTCCTTTAGAAATAAATGTTAATGAAAAGAAATAAACACATCTCTGTGTTATACATATTATCTTACAGAGTTCGTTTAGTCGAAAGAGGGTCTCCACATAGTTTGCCTCTCATGGAGTCTGGAAAAGTAAGTACTGAAAGAAGATTGAAATGTAACTTTTATGCTACATATATTCAGTAAAGATCAATTTCTGTTCATGTTCACATGAATATAGTGCTGGGGAAGGCATTATCAGCTGTGCAGATTGATGTCCTTCCTTTACTATTGAGGTTACAGCGTGATGGCAGTAACTGGTTTATTACTGCTCTCTCAGAACCTCTACCTCGCTCTTTTATGCAAAAATCAATTCCTACTTTTATGCAAAAAGAAGGTATTTCAGCCCCTTATGTCACTCTTGAAACAGCTGACAAAGTGCCACTCGTGCTGGCAGTTCCATTGGTGTAGAACCTACTTCCAGTGAGAGCTGGTCTGAGACGACCAACTCTGTGCTCATGGGCTTCTGATAACCTGCAGAGGGACTGTCCCTTCTGGGCATGGCTGTGGGGACAGGGTGAGGACACAGGAACAGGCTCTGATGCTGTGGATGCTCATCTAAAGCTTTCTGTCCATTGCTTTGCAAGCATTCAAGGGCAGAGGATGCTCCCTTTTCTGTTTTAGGGTTCAGCATCAGCATCCATCTCTGTAGTTGTTGAATGTCCATTACATGATGTCATTGGCAGGTCGTTGTTTTGGGGAGATTGCTTGATGCCTCTGGCTTTCTCTGTGCTTCAGGCCAAAGTTTTATTGGAGTTTTTTTCTATCCTAGTGTATAGTCTCATAGAGAGAGGGGCCATTTGGTGGGATTTTTGTATTGCAGGTGAACATTTGATTTCTGAGGAGGTTTATTGATGGAACAGCTTTCGCAAAGTGAAGCAGTTTTGTCAGGTTTCCCAATTATCTCAGAATTCATCATAGCTTTGGACTATTTTATTTTTTTGTGCTGTAAGTCTACTTCAACTTGTTAAGGATTTCTTCTAGTTTCTAATGAAGGTTCTTTGGGGGCAAAAAGTCTGCATATGATTGCATAAGGTGGTACCTGCTTTCTTACTGCCTCATGTTTTCTTTCAATAGATCCTCCCAGGAGTACGTATCATTATTGCTAATCCAGAAACTAAGGGACCCTTAGGAGATTCTCATCTTGGTGAGGTGAGTCATGAGAACCTGAACTTTGTATGCTCTGAACTAAATTGCAGAGATAAAGCTATCATTGTGCATGCTGATGATTTCCTGTAATATCTTATCAAATGCCCAGTTAAGAAAATAGTGAATTCTACTAGTCTTCATAGTCTATAAAGTGTGGATCTTGATATTTGTGTCATTATTAAAATTGTTAGCAACATACTTGCTAAATACTAACAGCTGAAGTTAAAAAATGAAAAAAATCTGCTTTTGTTAACTGTATTTTATACTTGGTGCTTCGCTAATTCCGATGGAAGCTTACATGAAAAGTAAGTTTATTGATTAGTCTAATTTCAGCTAGATGGTTTTCTAGTGCTGTTCTCTATAATCATTGTGCTTCATTGCACTGAAGTACTCTCATTAGCTGAGCTGAGCAAGGCTGTATGTTTTTCGAATTTATTTTATGTTTCTAGAGTGAGAAAAAAAAATAGGTTGTTTTCAAGCAGTTAAAAATCTAGTTAACAAAATGAAGAACGTGTTTAGTCATAATTAAAACTACAGTCTAATTTGTGAGTTTCTGTAAGAGTTCATTAATTTGAAAGTGTAAAAATTTCCATGATGCTTTGGGTTCAGTCGAAAGAATCCTTCTCCATAGGTAAAGGTCCCTGGCCTCATCCTTTAAAGTAATCTGTCTGTCTGGTTTCATGGAGGATGCTCTGCTGGAGTAATTACCCTGAACCAGGGGCAGGGGAGGCTTGGCATGGCTCAGATCTGCCCTGCAACTTCAACAAAAGTATATTGGGGGTCTGTGTGCCTGAAACTGGGTCAGTTATGGGTTCAAAAACAGTGTTAAAAGGCATTTTTAGTATTATCTAGCTATGACTAAAGATATTTGCATCAAGAATTTTCAAAAATGCTTCCTTCTCGAAAGCTACTCTAATTAATACCAGTATAATTGCTTTTAACTTAGATATGGGTTCACAGCACTCACAACGCCAGTGGGTATTTTACCATCTATGGAGATGAATCTTTGCAATCAGATCATTTTAATTCAAGACTCAGCTTTGGAGACACACAGACTATTTGGGCGAGAACTGGTTATCTGGGGTTCCTGAGAAGAACAGAACTCACAGATGCAAATGGAGGTAAGAGGTTTCTCACCATCTAGGTCTATGCAAATAATTTGGGTTACTTTGAGGCTGACACTGTGTCTCTGGTCCTGTGGTACCTGACATGTTCCATCTGTGAAACCTGCAGAACTGCAAAAAAGCCTTAGTTAAAATAATCAGAAAATAAATCAGAGGGCAAGATTTCCCTGCTGAAATAGTTGCTTTTCCTTTGTTCTACCTCAGATACTATAAATCCCCTCCATCAGTGACCTTTTGGCACTGTTAATGTACCCTGTGCTTCAGCTTGAAAAATATGAAATGCAGCTGAAACTGCCATCATTTGCTCTGGCAGTTGTGTCCCCAGGAATGCATTTGTGCAGGTGGAAAAAGCCTGGTGGGAGTCTGAGCCCTGTCCTTCCTTTGACCACCACCTCCTCTGTTATAAACCTATTCACAGGAGCTGGCCATTCCTCAGATTTTCCTGTCTTTAGCCACAGGGCTGGTTACTGAAATGTAGCAGAAGCAGTAGACTGCAAGAGAAGCTATGGGGCATTTGGGTTTCTGTCAGAAGGTACAGGCTTCCCTTACTTGTTTCAATGAGAATCCTTGTCTCATGGACACGTGTAAGTGAACCAGCCCTGCCAGGCACACAGAGGCTGTGCTTGGGAAGGCGTTACTTTCCCGTGAGTTTTGCGGAGCACAGTGCCACGAGCAGCCGTGGCTGAGCTGGCCAGGGGAGGCTGTTGGCCAAGTAGGGTTTCCAGCAATGCTGTGAGCACCTCCAGGAGTGATCCCAGGGCCATCAGAATAGCCACTATTCAGCCAAAGAAAGAATTCATCAAATCTGAAAGTGTTTTAATGACCGCTGTGCGTTAGGCCTGCTGCTGTGTCCTTATGTTGGCACCTTCTGAAGAGATTCACTTCGGGTTGCACAGGCTTTGTTCATTTCAATAATGATAGCCCAACCTTGAGAAAATGCAGGATTCTCTGAGGATATTGCAACTTAAGCATTCAAATGGCTTAAGTATTCTCCTAGCAAAGAGTTGCTCCATTCGCCTCCTACTTTTAGCTCCCAGTGCAGAAAGTTCTCAGTCCTGTATTAAGTAAAGCTTATATTGTCATTACAATACCACCACGCAGATATCCAAATTCATGTAAAAAGAGTCAGTTATCTGCTTTTAAGTCTACTAGCAATCTTGTTTATGAATAGCATGTAATTGTTTATGTTCAGCCTAGTATCTTTTTGAAAGCGCAATTTCGGCCTCATTTATTTCTTCCGTAGGTAAAAAATTTGGGCTATAAGAGTGTTATGCTTCATTTACTTGAATGAGCAGTTTGCTATCTGGCATATAGCACGTTTTAGTTTATTGATAAGCACCTTTGTAATACACCAAAAGCATCTGTAGTGACCATCTCAAAGCAACTGGAAGAACATCAGCTATACTGTTAGGATCAAATCCGTTCTTTTGCTTTGAGAAAAACAGAGAAACAAGGAACCTATTGTCTATTCAGAGTGCCTTAAAAAGACAAATCTGTTCTGCATCCACCTGGGAGAAAAATAGGAATTTATGCCACTGTCTTTGGATAAAAATTTCTGCCTTTGACTTTTTCAAATGGGAATAGTGTTTCTGCCTTACTTGCTTCTGTTTTTTTCCCTCCATTGCACTTCAGTAATGGAAAATGCTCATTAATTCAGAAATCACTTTGGGCTTTCAGAAATTCGAGGATAACTTATGTTATACTTACTTTACTCATTTCTTAATGCGAACATTTTTAGAATTTAATGTACTGGAGAACAAAATCTTTCTTGTTTCTTTCCCCTCACCACCAGAACGCCATGATGCACTTTATGTCGTGGGTGCATTAGATGAAGCCATGGAACTGCGAGGGATGAGGTACCATCCGATCGATATTGAAACCTCTGTAATTAGAGCACACAAGAGCATCACAGAATGGTAAGGATTATATAACACCAGGGCCCTTATAAAAAGCTGAAATATCTATAATGTCTGGGCTTTTTCCTTGGATATTGCAATTGATTCAGGAAATGGCCTGTCAGGATGGTCACAGGATTTATAACCCAGCTGCAAATGTGTCCTTAGGATGAAACTTTTCACAAACAGATTTAATCAGAAAGGACTGATTTCTAATAAGTTCATTCAGTATGTTTATTTTTTTTAGAAGGAGTAAGCAAGCAAATATTTCAAATAAATGAACACACTAATAAATTTTATTAGTGAACACACTGTTATTTTTGAATTGGTTATTAATAAATGAAGCAGTGATCAAATCAAGGTCACAATGGAAATTGAAGCAGTAAATCAATGAGTTAATAATGATGTTGTCTTAATCAATGTATCATCCTCAGATGTACACAGCAGGTAATCATTTCTCGAGGCCAACATGAGCACAAATTGCTTTTCATTATTCTTGCCTCAGAAGACTGAGTCAGGTAGTTGTTTTGTTTTGATACAACCTCAGCTCAGCTATTCACCTTTCAACCAAAATTAACCTGTCGCAATAGCCAGAGCAATTTAGTGAGTATAAGATGTGGCTCTCCATTTTGCTTTTCAGTCCTGGCTGCAGAGGTGTGGCCTGGAGCAGGAATCTTATTATTAAGATGAATTATTAAGATGAATGAAGCACAGAAGCTGGATTGGTTTCTTTAGTTGAAGACCTTGCTTTTTTCTTAAACATCTGTTAAAATTAATGTGGTTTGTTGCTTGGGTGACTATAACTGAGGTTTTGCCTTATTGCCTCCTCTCTGGAACATCATCACTGCTGGTATGGGCTTGTGCCAGCCAGACATTACACAGGGAGCAGAATTCTGTGCCTTCGTATAGCCCAGTGTGAACACTTTCAGAATTCCCCTTGAAAATATGTCAGATCTGTACCAGCAATGGATGGAAAGTTTTCAGATCAAGCTGTTTAAGGACTTCTCTATTATAAGATGGCCCCAGATTCATAAATTGATATGTTCACCAGTACCTGTTTGTCAGAGGTTTGTGTCCCCTCAAATTATGAGCAAATGTATTTACAAGCAGTGAATAAAGTAGCCATATCACACTGCAGAAATGGGTTTCTGTACCCAAAAATGCTTAAATTATGCTCCTGTTTTCAATACTGCTCAGAGCACTGAGAATCCTTTTTGTTCCACCATCATGGAAATTCTGAGTGGGATAGTGGCAACTAAAAAAGGGTTGGAGGTAAGCTGGAACAACCAGAGAAAAAGGCCATTGAATTTCTGCAAGAAGGTAGAAGTACATGCAAGTAATTCTCAGTAGTTGGGTGAGAGTGTACAAGGCACACAAGTGAGAATTCAGAAAACACTCTGTTACTATTGCTACCCTTTGCCCAAAGGCCAATATTTAAATTCTTCAGGGATTTTTTTCCCTCAAAAAGAGAGATTGCTGATGAGTTAGATGTGTCTCTGATGTGGTCCCTGCAGGAAAGGGACACACAGTTATTCAGATCAACAACATGTGGATTGCACACAGTTCCCAGGCTCTTACTACCAATGCCCTGCCTTTATAGCCATCATGGAGTTTTCATTCACAGTCCTTGTCCTGACTGTCCTTGACTTCTGTCATGTAACTTCTCTTTCAACTTCTCTTAGAGATCCTCTTCTTGCCTTTGTGAAACACCCCTTGACAAAATAATAGACAACTAAATCTTTATTTATAATTTGTATATGCCTTTCTGTGGACAGGGGCATGAGACACTTTTCTTGTGGTTACAACAGCCCATTAAGGATTTACCTGCATCAATTCCTGTTGCAGTCAAAAGGTGCTGGGTATCTCCAGTTGATAGATTGCAAAAACAGCCCCTGAGAAACGCAGCACGTTTGGTAACATTTGACACTGTTGAGGGAAGTGGTGACTTGTTGACTGACGTGATCCTGCTGGGCAGCTTCTGTCATTAAGGATCACATCTGAAAGGTCATTTAAAATTATTCTTGTCTCTTAAGAGATTTTAGCATAAAATCAACAACCTCTGACTCTGGACCTCCTGTGTCTCATACATAACAAGCAAAAGAATGGCACAGTCTGGTTTTATTGTGAGGTAGACCCATACCTGGCAATTTGAAAGTGTTTCAAATACCACAAAATATATTGAAAAATAAGGTGTGTGTTTTAATTAAAGCACATGGTTGAGTCATTTAAATGTCAAAGTCTCAAAAGAGGAACAGAACAGAGCTTCCTGAAATTTGCTTAGAAGTGGTTTATACACAAAGCTGCACAAAGTGTTTGGAGAAGAAAACAATTAGGAGCTTCTTTCCCTGGAGGTGTTTTGACAACTTCCTTGTTTCTCCTGAAGCATTTGATGACATAGAAGCAGCAGGAGGGGCCATTCCCAGCTCAATGCACTGACTGGTTTGTATCCACTGAGTGGGACTCGATAATTTCTTGAGGAAAGGGCAGGCTTCCTGGTTTTTTCAGTTTGAGTGTTTTTATTCATCAGGGCTAGAAGATTGATGTATTCATAAGAGATACACACTGGCCAATGTATCTTCATCTCAACTAGTGAGAACATAAAGAGCAATATTTCCTTTTACTTACAGTGGTCGCCAGTGAATTAGAACCAAGACATGAAACGATTTTTAAATTAAACTGAAACCCTCCTGGGAGTGTCAGTGATTTTAGGACTTACTAGAAGCTTCATGAAGGTTTTGGGAATCAGTTTCCTGAATTCAGACAAACTAATTTATTCTAAGCCGTGTTTTAGGGACCTGCTCCTGAATCTTGCAATTAATTGCTTTCCCAAGTAACATGCTAGCAGTAGTT
This sequence comes from Climacteris rufus, assembly GCA_013398175.1. NCBI lineage: Eukaryota > Metazoa > Chordata > Aves > Passeriformes > Climacteridae > Climacteris > Climacteris rufus. The sequence goes on along the minus strand of VZRZ01007791.1, from coordinate 1,537,885 downwards.
CTAAGACATGGTTTCAAATGCAAACTTATATTTCAGTGAAACCTACCCAGGGTTTTTTGTTAAAATGTATATAATACTAATGTAGATGTTTGTACACCAATCCATAAAATTCCAGGACCTCTCTGGAGATGGTCACCTTTGCAGACTGATACTTCTCTTTGTTAATAGTAAGCATCAATCAAAACTTACTAGAATGTCTCTGAAAACATAATTACAAATGAAAATTCATTTCATAGCAGTACTAAGTCAAAAGGGTCCGCTCAGCCTTGCTTTGGCTGCTCATTAGTTTTCCAAATCAATAAGCACATAAGAATTCAATCAAATAGTACTTTGGCAGGATCTGAAAATGAATTTTCTTTAAGAGTAAGTGCTTTTCTCCTAAAATCCATTCTGTCAAGCATCAACATAGAGCACATTTTAATAGTTAACTTTTGGGCAGAGTAAGATAGGTTTCCACAGTACAGGGATTTTCAGAGCTGTCTTAGTAGGCTAAGACAGTGCACTTCTGTCTCAATCAAGCATTGACCTTGGGGTAAGCAGCTCTGTTTGAAGATGGCTTATATACATAATATATTCTGACTTTCAGGTGCTTATGCTCAAGACAGTTCTGGGGAGTTATCCCCTGATTTTATAAGGTAAAGGAGAGTAAAGTAAAGGACTTTATGTATGACTTACATAGGTAGAAAATTATTATTTATTCTATGGGATAAGTTAGAGGAAGACATAACCATCATCTATGTTTTAAAACACCTTCAAGGAAGAATGAGTTTGCTCTTTGTGGCTGAGCTGTGATGACCTCCTGTGAGATGTAAGAGGCTTTGGAGACATTGGAGATGTGGGAAGGAGGATGGAGGGAGGCCGTAAAACTACTCTGGAGGGAAGCATACACCAGATTTTGGTACCCTCCCAGCCTCCATGTTTGGAAGGATAAATGCATTATCCTTAGCCAGAAAAGGTCCCAGGTAGCAGAACCCAAAATTTACCTGCTCTGGCTCAAGGACTTAATCAAAATTTTGAGGTCTTAAAAGTTTTTTTAGCAAAGAGGATGATAATGTGTTGCAGTACCCCAGCCGTGGCAATAATGGTGTTCCCTTCATGGTTTCAGCTGTTAATCAGGAAAGTAAAAACTCCTGTTCCCTTAAAACCAACAACTAAAACAGCCAAAATAAAACAGATGGAGACACAGCTTATTTCTGTGGAAACCAATTGGTCCAGAAGAATTGCAGCTCTTTTGTGCTGAGCTCTGCCCTGCCTGGACAGCAGCCAGCCCATTCCCGAAGGCGCCCGGCCGTGTTTGCCGAGCAGGCGCAGGGAGGAGGCCCCGTCCCTGGGCACCCCGTCAGCCTGCACTGTGCCACGTGCCCTCCCAGGGCTCTGCACCCCTTCGCTAGGCAGGGGTTATCCTGCAGATCTTTCAGCTCAGACTATGCTCCTGCTGTTCTTCTTGGTGCCTTCTCCTTTAACCTTCTCGGCTTTTCTGGGCTGCTCTTCAAAAAGCCCTGGAGAAGACGCCTCCACACACATCTCACTGCATGAACACAGCAGAGCTGTGCCACTTCTCTGGCTTCAGAGGGAACCACATGCTGTCTTACTACCTCCTTACGTGACAGGCAAGTTTCTGTAAAGTTCATCCTAATGCTTAATTTTGCAGCAGTATTAGAGAGCTCATGGGACTGTTCTTCCCTTGCCTGCAGCGTGTTCTCTCTTGCTGCTCACACTTTGTGCTGAGCAAACTGAAAGAGCCCAAGGAGTTCCAACAAAAGGTAACCAAGGTACAAGAAAAAAAGATAAAAAAATGAAAAAAACCCACCTCTAATATTATTTTTTCTTTCGTTCCAGTGCGGTGTTTACCTGGACAAATTTATTGGTCGTTGTAGTTGAGCTGGATGGATCTGAGCAAGAAGCTTTGGACCTTGTTCCTTTGGTCACCAACGTGGTCCTGGAGGAACACTATCTGATTGTAGGGGTGGTGGTGGTTGTGGACATTGGTGTAATTCCTATCAACTCCCGTGGAGAGAAACAACGTATGCACCTACGAGATGGATTTTTGGCAGACCAGCTAGATCCCATCTATGTGGCCTACAACATGTAGTCTTGTACCTTAAAGCTTCCATGGACTTTACTATAGATGTATAAAATTTTTTTGTGTCCACTAAAAAAGTGTGCAGATAAGATGCTGACACTCATCAGAATGGAACTGTTTCTATTACGACTTTTCAAAGCAGTCACGATTGGCAGGAAATAAAATGTGAAATGTTTTCTTTTACCACTAAATTTTAGAAGAGAAGGACTATGGGGTAAGGCCCTTCAGTGTGTTGGAAAAGCCCATTTTAAACTTTTTTTTTTTTTTCTTATTGGACAATACTGCTTTTTGAGTAAATGTGGCTTTGTATTTTACATTAAGTAAGCTGAAGTAGATTTTTTTTATTCTGCCCTCCAAATGGATTCTTTTAAAACAATTTGCATACTAATACAAATAATTGCTTCCTTCATTTGTTTTAATATGTCATAAAAAGCTGATGAATACAGATCCATTACTAACTTAAGCCATTTTAGATCCCACCTCTTAGGAAACTATGTAGTGGTACGAGGAGAAAACCCAAAGTAGCACCTTTCAATTAGAAATCTTGCAGCTTTCTGTCAGAGATGCTGAAAGCCCAAAGGCCAAAGAGCCTTTGCTGTTAGCGTTAGAATGGAAGAAATTTATAAATAAGGTGTATTTCGGCAATGAGCTTGCAAATATCTTTGTACTAAACTAAAAAGATAAAATAAGTTAACTACTTCTTCTGTAATTATGTACAAAATGTTTAATTTATTTTGATCTCTTTAGAAGTATAAAAGAGAAAAAACATTCAAGAATATTAAACTCTTGAAATGTTTGCTAATATAAAAACAAAGTGTTGTATTATCTTGAGTGGATAGTATCACATCAAATATATATATATGAAATATAAATTCACTAATGACAAAAGATTTTAAAGTTTAAAATGCAGTACTTGTCACTTGCATGGTGTCTCCCACTGTAGATAATCAAATGTTACTCACAAATTTTTTGGAAAAAGTAAAACAGCAATCCTGGATTGCTAAGTATCCCTGTCAAAAAGAATCCTCTAGATACCAGCAAGTGGAATTATTGCTGCCTTTAAGGCAGTGAATGAATTTAAGACTAAAAATGCACTACAATAATTTTCTTTTCTTTGCCATGGAGGCAACAATAAATATTCGTGCTGGCATGTGCATACACTTGTTAGACTTAGAAAAGGCAGGTTGAGGAATAGCACTGTTGTCTAGCTGCAGAACTTTGTTGCACAATTTTTTTCATTGTTTTAGTTGGTGTTTTTATTGCTATAAGGAAAAGTTTGGGGTTTTTTTTGCACAGAGTTATCAATTTGCCTCTCAGCTAGGGCACGTAGCTCGGTGGCCAACGCATCCAGTTTACATTTACAGGAAACGATTGTTCCGATGGTCTGTAATTTATTCCTTCACGGAGAGGAGCGTACAGTCACTACCACCCTCTGGCACGGAGCGTGCACCTGCTAACTAGTCCCTAAATGCATTCAGACATCAGAGGAACCCGTCTGCCTGGTTAAAGAACGGAGGAGCCCCGTGGTCTCCAGCCTCAGGCCGTCACGGGAGAAGAGTAGGAAAACATGCATCACAGCTGCCTTCATTTTACTACCTTTGGAGAAAAGAGGGGTTTGATTCCCCAGTTCTGTTGTCTTCCCTGCGCCCTGTGCCCCCTTTTTTAAAACCTTCCCCTTCCTTCATGTGGTTGTAACTGAATTGACCTGTTTGTGATCAAGAGTGGGATTTACCAGCTGCAGTCCAAGAATGCTTTTCTGATTTGTCCCAAATGACGTTCGTGTGCTGGCTCTCATTACCGGATATGCATGACTAAGATTGTTGCAGGGCAAATGTTATCATGTTTATATCACGTATAAGGGAGTCTCAATGCTGGGTGTTAAAAATCTTTTTAAAAGGTAGGGACGTTTTAGTCTGCATGTACAGTACAGAGCATCTCGCCACGTCAGACGCGTTTTCTTTCAGACCATCTTTTCCGCCCTCACTGTCCTGTGAATAGCCCTATTCATGCTCTGCAGACCAATCCCATACTTTGTCAAATTCATTTTCTGCTCCCTAAAAAGAATAAAATCTGTTCTTAATGGCAAGTTGTTGTAAGGTTTCAGACAAGATGTTGATTGATTACAAACATAATTGCAGTGTGTGAACTAACTTGTGAAGTCCTGCTATCGCTGATCTCAGTACTGCGAAACAAATCTCGCTGTCGTTCAAAGCATCACTTTAACCTTCACGAAGTCAACTTTGCATTTGTAGAGAATAAAAGAACTGCAATGCAGTTGTGAAACGCAGTTAATAACAGCTCTCTTCTGCAACCTGTCATCTGTGGTTGTTAAATCCTGAGTTAAGAGAAATTATAAACTGAGTTTCTGGTTTTGTTGTGCAAGCAAAAGGAAGGAAACATTTAAGCACCATCAGACTGAGCAATAAAGAAGGATTGTTCTGTATTAGAAACTGTACTGTAGATAAACCATTCATGAGAATGTATAAAATGTTTGTCTTGTGACCTTGTGCTTTTGGAGTCAGACAAAACCATGTAATCAACTCGATGCACATGCACAAAAAGAGAGGGTACACAATGAACATTTAAACACAAAACTAATCAAACAGGAGCAGATTCCTCATGGTGCTTGTTTATTATATATATTTAATCCTGCTTGACACTTTACCCAAGGGAAGACTGTCCCTTTTATCAGTTGAATGTTAGCAGCGTTATTTCATAGAGTGTGGTGACTGGTTAGAGAAATTCATGTAACTCAGCCAATCACAGATTCAAACAAAAATTTTTATGTGCAAAGGACAGCAACCTTCTTGTATGTTAAACCACCAGTACGCTTTGTACATCTGTGATAACGCCTGTTTTATATTCAAATGAACAAATAAAAGCTTTTATTTTTGTTGCTCTGAAAATATCAGTTTCTTAATTAGTCATCTAAAATGGAGCTTCCGAGAGCTGCGGATGCTCAGTGGAGGAACATGGAGAGCTATACTGTAATTTTATTTTGTTTACCTCTCTTGTTGCATAATTTATTAGTACAAATCATTATACTTTTAACAATGTTTAAATACTGGTGTGGGCATTTATTGCTGAAAGACTTTCATATGGCAACAAATGTTTTTTGTGAAATGTTTTTTTAATTCTTTTTAATATATTCAAATATACTGTTCACATTTTTGCTGAAAGTGTAAAGATTATTGTAAGCTTGGTAACATTTTGTGAGAAGCAATAACAAGCATTAGTACTGTAAAACTCCTCAAATTTGTCACTTATCACTTTTGTTGCAAGGTCCTGCTACTGACATGCTGCTAATCAGTCACCTGAGGAAGTTACTGATCCAGGTGTTAGAGCTCTGATGGAGCTTTCTGCCAGTGGAAATTTATGGGTCACTTCTTGGTCACTCACACATGTGGCGCTAGAACCTCCCTATTGATTCAGAAGCCTTGGGCAATCAGATTACACCTCTTGGAAATGTGATCTGCCTGTTTCCACTGTCCTTTTCCAAAAATACCTTCATTTCAGAGCTGGCTCCCAGCCACTGAGTACCAGCATCCCCAGAGAAGAGGTTTGGCCCCAGCTCTGATTTTCCAAATGTGATTTCAAAGGGTGAAATTCTGAGTCCTTGTGTCTTTGGAGGCCTGCCTGAGAAATTCAGGATATAAAATCCCATCTCTGGTGGCTCAGATCTCAGGTTGCTCGTCACAAGAGGTAAGTGCAGTTTTGTGGACCCAAAATTTCCCTGAGCTGTGAGTACAACCCAGAAATTGTGGGAAGAAGAGAGCAAGTTAGGGGTGGCAGAAGGAAGAGGATGGCAGAACAGCACGTAGTTCCTAATTCAATTTTACAAATAGTTTCATTTAAAAAAAAAAAAGTTTTTTTTATGTTTTATGTTAATGGGATTAGGGTTTCTAAAAGGTCAAAATATTTCAATTCCACATTTTAAAAATAGTTTTGGCAAACAGTGCCTGTAACACTGAAAAGCTGGTGGGGAATCTCAGAAAAAAAATAGGGTTAAAAGAATCATGCACACTAAGAACAGTCTAATTTATTCATTGTCAAGTTGATACTAAGAAGATAAGAACTGGAAAAGAGCTCGATAAAAGACCATGCATCTTTCCTTTTTTTGACACAAAGATTTGCTTTATGCACTGTTACTGTCAAGGTAGGGAGGGAGGGACACGGAAAGAGATCAACAAGAAATTGTCACCAGGTGCCTTGTGAGAAAGCCACAGAAGAGCTGAGTTTGGGGGAGCTTTGAGCTTTCTCCAGCACAGCTTCTCACAGTCACCTGTTCAACCACAGAACCCTGTGCACCTCTGGGGAGCCCGGTCCAGCTGTGGCTCCTGCCTGGGCACACACGTGGTGTGAGGGGACTGGGCTGGGCTCTGGCACGGGCCACAGCTGGATGGGCAGTGCAAGGAGAGGCACAGCCTGCCAGCTTCATCCCAAGGGGATGGACCCCAGTGTCCCCAGGGTAAGAGCCAACCCTGATTTGGAATTTTTGGGCTCTTTGTTTTATTAGAAGAATTTTTTTTGCTTTAAAACTGAGATTTGCAGAAGAAAAAAAAAAGGTAACCAGACTCTATAGTCTGAAAATAGAACTTAATTGGGTTTTTTGGGGGGGATAAGATATAATATACTGAGGGAGGGGAGTACATAAGTATATGTTATTTTTTGACATCTGGAGTGCTCCATTTGCCAGCTGACCTTCCCAAAATCTCTCTCACCTTACCGTGATTTAGGGCTCTCCTTTTCATGGTTTTTCTGTTCTCTTTTGAGGGGTATCACCTTAAAGCTGGCCCGAAAGCCCTCTCAAGCCTTGCCTCATTTGTACTGCAGTTGACTGAGATCAGCATCTCTGAAACAGCAGCTCCCACTTTCTTACACAGCAGACAAGGATCAGCCCATCTCTGCACCTTCTGGCACCATCCTGACACAGGGAACTGCCTGGCATTTCAGATCAACCCCAGGTTCAGTAAGCAGGTCATGCTGGATCATGCCAGTCAAAGTCAGTATCAGGAGTGCTCTTATACTTATTTCTGGTCTGCATGAACAAGATTTCTCCAAAGCCAAGGCACTATTTTCTTCTCTATAATCCACATGGGGGGAAAAAAAATTAAGTCTTTTCCCCAGTGATCCTGTAACACATCTAATAATGATTTTTAAAATTATTGCAAAATATTCTACAGCAGTGGTCAGCTAATGGGTAGATCCTAAAAGCACAAAGCTAATCTTGTTTTAATTTCATGCTTTGGTAGATTGATGTTCATAGTCATGAGGAGGGTGACGAGAAGAGCACAAAGCTGATGGAAAGTCCACAACAGGGAATGGCTTCCAAGTGTGACTGACAGCATGTGGGAAAGGTTTGGAGATGTCAGGAGAGGCACCAAGAGAAGAGCTGTGCTGAGCCATCAGGATAAAGACACCAGTGGAGGAAGCCATAAATGAAGGGCAGTTTTAGGAAGAGCATTTGGTGTAGAAGCGAGGGAAGGCCAGGAAAGAGAAAACTGTGCAGGCAGAGGTAAAGGGCAAGCAGCTGAGACTATCTAACCCCGTGGCTTCAGGCAGCTGATTTTAGGGGCCTACATTTTAATTTTCTCACTTAGGGGAGTGCATTTCAATCAGGAAGATCCAGATGCTAGGACACCTCACTGCTCTTAGCCTGGAGTTCTGTCTGGAGGCTTGGACAAACCACCTCTGCTGAATTCAGCCAAGGGCTTTGGGGGAAGGACTCGAGAGGAAGCATATGGAGGTAGGACTGATGTGTGCAAGTCAAGGACAGAGTTTATCCCAACCCAAGTGATTCTGGAAACTAAAAAAACAACCAGGTCTGTATCAGGTAAGTGACAGGATTGAAGAACAGAAATCCTGGGAGAAGATAAGAGGAGGAAAAGCAGCAGCAGTCAAAAAGAAAATGTTTCCGTGAAGCCAGGTCAGGGATGGAGTATGGCATGGCCAGTATTCAAAGAGCAGCAGGAGATGAGAATTTGAGCCAACAACTGCCCAAAGGAAATTAGTGGCTGAGGAGGTACAAAGGAATTAAACTTTCCATTGCAGACACACGTGCTCATTAGCATTTCTAGGATGCCTCTCCCAAACATTTGGGTTTGGATGCTGTCCTGAAATCCGCTGGAGGAATTTTTTTCATGCTCCTCTCTCTCCTAACCACATGTAGCTGCGAGCTGGGGTGGGGCTATACCCTCACTTGCCTTTGCAGGGTCCCTGGGTGGCTCAGCCCAGGCTGGCTGCTGCAGGGGCAGGGATGGGCATGCACAGCCTGAAGATGCTTCTGTGCTGCAGGGCAGGCACTGGACATCCACCACGGAAACCCACAGCCCACCCTGCCAGTCCAGGGTGTAGGGCCACAGAAAATGGGTGTTTAAGTTTTAAATTCTTTTCTCCTCTTACAGATCTTTGGTTAGCAAAGAGAAAGAAAAAAGCAAATGAAGTGTGGTCTCAGCTATAATTATTTTCTTTTCCTTCAAAGGAGGGAGGTATTTTTTCATCTTGGAGCAAAGCCCTTTTACAGAACAAGAGGCTTTTAACTACTGTTTTAAGCCATAATAAAATGACTATTAGAGATCACTCAATTATGAAAATTTCTGACAAAACCCAGATTTTCTTAAATGAAAACTTTCATTAAAAAGCTCCCATTTCCAGTGGATCACTAACAGGGCAGTAGCCTTGCTGCCAAGCCAGTCTGACTGTGTTTTGCTGTGCCTGCATGAGGCATGATCACTGTCATTGCACTTTAGTTACAACTACCAGCACCATTTATTCCTCCAGCACAATAAAGCCAGTACATCTGCAGGAGAGACACAAAGTCAGAAGGCAATCTGTCAGTTTGGGATGTCGCAAGGTCCAGTTTTCATTTGGAAATGCTGAGCCACAGGAAGAATAATAATTAGAGCTGTTATGGGAGAGGGGACTCCAGACACGGCTTTGCTCCACCAAATGGTAGTAGCAGTAGTTGGGAGAGATGGAAACACTCCCTCTGCCCAGGGAGGTCCTGAGCAGGATCAGGATTAGGAGAAGAAAAGGCACATTTTGAACAAGGTGTTAAGAGAAGCCTGTGAATAGGATCTATCTTTGCACCTCATTTTGTACAGAGAATGAACTTCCTGGAGCCTTGGGCTAAAAAGAAAGGCTTCTGGGAGTGGATGTCATACCAGGGCCAGAAGGTCCTGAGGCTGGGCTGTGCCAGGTTATGGGGGAGTCTGGGAGGCCTCTGGCTCTTAGGCTTGAGCTCCCGGCTGCCCTGTCCCTGCAGGGACCCTCCCTGTGGCAATTGTTACTTATTATTGTCCATAACTTTCAAAGGGAGTCTCCTGCACCAGGGCAAGCCTGAGGTGGCTCAGAGGTTTCTCATTGTCTGTGGCACTCCAGGACAGATCCAATTCCTGCAGCAGGGACCTGTTGTGTGAACTGTCTCCTGTTCCTCTTCCCAGCCCCAAAATCCCAATGCCAATCCACCGAGACTGGAGGGAAAGAAACTCCAAGGCCTGGGGGCTTTTCTTGCAAGTGCAGCATTGCCCCAGCCAGCACAGAGGGGCAGTGGGAACACTGCTGGTGGGAAGGGCTGAGCAGCCCCGGGCTCTGCCTCAGCATCCAGCGCTGACCCCGAGGCTCGGCCAGCACGGAGCAGCTCAGCTCCCTGCTCTGGCAGCCGCTGGCACCGGGGAGCCCAGGGTTAAAGTGCTGCTGGCTCCAGCATCAGTGGGAAAACGGAGCAAGCAATTGCATGACTGAGTTGCACATCTTGCGTTTCTTTGGGCAAAACTAATAGGCTTTCCAGCCCTTGTGGTCTTTACAGACTTGTGAAAAGACAGGGAAAGTCTCTGTCACTCAGGCAAGTGTTTTGTCAGCCAAAAAAATTCTCTCTCCAGCACATAAGCCACGCATGGCAGAGTTTCTGGCCGTGCTTTTCCTGTGGGAGGGAGCCAGTGTTGCTCCTTGGCAGGGCTGAGCTGCGGGGCAGGCAGCAGAGGATCTCCCTGCTCGTGGCCTGGGGTTTGGAGGCCTCGTTCTGCTCCCTCCGCAGGCACGGCCGCCCCACACAGCTCCCGCAGCTCCCAGCGAGGACAGGGAGTGGATGTCCCGGCCGGCTGAGGCACAGGGGGTGGCCCACGCCAGACAAAACCTTCTTCCCTGCTGACGGGGACTCCAAGAGCTGCTGTGTGCAAGGCACCAATTCCCTTTTCACTTTTGATGAAGCCATTTTTCACCTTGAAGGCTCTGTTACAAGGGCCAAAAGCCCATTACTGTGGCCAAGCACGGTGGGATCATGGCTCAAAACTGTCCCCAGTGCAGACCTGGCTCCCACAGCTCCCACGGGAGCACAAGCAGGAGAGAAGCAGAGCTGACATGTGGCAGCGAGCAGGGCCCTGAGCCAGCTGCAGTGGCTGTTCGCAAAAGACACTTTCCCTGTTAATGAAGTGGTTAAAAATGAAAGTGCTTTGGCTTTATTAATAGACATTGTTTTCTGCTGCAGAAGTCCTTTTCCAAACACTAGTAAAGCATTTCGTGTAACCAGATTCACAGTGTCTTCTGATGCAGAACTCAGTTTATTTTTAGGTACCTCTCTAGGGTAAATCCTATTTCCATTGAAGCTTCACGCCAGCTTAGTTTTCACTCAGGGAGTTAACAACTGGCCGGTGGCTTCGTAAACAAACACATCACTCTGCCTTTTAGCATGGAGTGTTCTCACTCTTTTAGCATTTCTTCTGAAAAATCTTCAATTATCAGTCCCCTTCTATGTACAAATTATCTGCAAAGTAGATGATGTACTTAATTCCAGCCTCTCCACTGCTGTTAGCCATCCCTGGAGGCATCTTTCTGTACTTCACTAGTGGCTCCAGAGTCGTGGGGCTGGAGAGGTCTCAAGCATGGCCATGGGGAACAGGAGGAACAATTTAGAGTTAATTTTCTCATAGTTTTCTCGGTTTTCCTCATTTTACAATTTTGAACCTTTAGCAACAAGCATTTATTTTCAATGAGCATTACTCTGAATCTGTCATACTTTTGAGCCTTTTGACATTTAGAAATAGGTTTTATTAAGATAAAAGATGGGCTTTGGAAGGTCCAAGATAGTCTTTTTACATTACCTATAAACATGTCCCACTTAAAACCAAAAATATTCTAGACCTTTCTACTTGCAGTTGCATTTCCTTAACGCGAAACAATGCCAAGAAGGGCCTTTCTGGTTTAGATACCCCCTCAATTTGATTTATTAAAACATTTGGTAAGCATATGCACAGATCACATATGTACTCTCACTCAGGGAGGCTAAAATTGACAGGGTGGCCCCTAACTACCAGTAACAAATCCCAAACATATTTCACATACTCGGTCATTTAAGATTATGAAAGGCAAACAAGCCATGAGCTGGGCAGCTCGCTCCACCTAAAGGAAGTAGGAGGCAGAAACCACAGCTCCTTCTTATTAAAATAAAGGAATTGCCAGAGTTTTAAAAATAATATAAATAAATTATTAATAATAACAGTAATAATAGGAAAAGCCAACAATAAATGTTTAAGCCTTTAGGACTGACATGCTAGGAGCACCATCTGCAGTGGTGAAGCTGCAGGAACTCAAAGAAACCCCCAGTCACCCTAAGATTTCTGGTGGAAGGAAATTTGCAGAGTTGGGGCAGTGCAAGAACAATTCTCCTCTGCTTTGCCAGTTGGCAGTGACAGGGCCCAGTGTGGGACAGTGAAGGAGTACAGCAGGTCACAGACGATCCATTTTACACAATGCAGATGGGAAGCTGCCTTGGCATGTCCAAAGCATTTGATCTGTTTGATGGCCACCCTGGTCCCACTGCTATCACCTGAGCTGGCAAATGCACATGGGGAGTGGAGTGGAGGAGCATTTCCACGGAACATTTCTGCCTTTGGGGTGCTGGTGAGCAGTGCTGTGCCTGGAGGGTCACCACAGTCATTAAAAAGGGGGGGAAGGTGCCCCCAGGGGGAACGCTGCTTGTTCCTGGTCCTGCTTTGCTGGCTTATGTGATTCACTATGCTGGCTTTTGGCATTTAATCGAGTTTCATCAAGTTGAAGGAATAAAATTTGGCTCATGTAAGAACAGAAATGTTTGGATAGGGAAATAATCAAAGAGACTTTGACGCATCCCTTGGGACTTGCAGCTCTTGCCAGGTCTTAATTCCCACGGGGCAATTCTTAATTGCCACAGTGAAACCAACTCCCACAGTGTCCCTCCCGCAGCCCTGAAGTCCCAGTGGGGCTCCAGGGTGACCCACCCTGCCTGTGGCTTGTCCCCACAGGGCCATTTTCCTTGGGGTGGCTGCAGGATGTGCTCCGTGGGCAGCAGCACCATGGTGGGCCCTCGGCTCCCTCGGGCACCTCACTGGCACCAAGCTGAGGTTTCACAGGTGAGGGAGGAATTATCCTGCTCAGGGCTTGGCAGGAGAAACCCTGCTGCACTCAGGGGAAGCTGGGCTCATGCAGTGCCTCCAGAGGGAATGATTTTATGGATAAAATACCCAACAGTCAGAGGCTCGGGGGTGGTGACTGGGTGAGGGAGGAGGCCGTGTGTGGAGGGTCCTGTGGTGAGGGGAAGCACAGGGAGAAGGGGGCTGAGCCCCAGCCTGGCTGCCAGCAGCGCAGGACCTGCATTCAAAACCAAGACGTGATGGATGCACCCCCAGAGGCCGCTGGTCCTGCACAGGCTGAAGATTCACTGTCAGTGCTGAGCCACGTTAAATGCTGAAGCCCTTCCATGGCCCAGGAACAAGGTTCCTGCGAGTTCAGGCACAGCTCCCCGTGGACAGCCCTGGGCTCCCTTGGTGAGGACAAGCACTCACAGCAGCCTCGTGCCTGCCCAACCAAGGACCCGAGGACAACTGGCCAAAAGCAACACAGACACTTTCAATGAGTTTTTTTTTTTTTTTTAAATCAATTTATTAAACAAAGNACCAAGGACCCGAGGACAACTGGCCAAAAGCAACACAGACACTTGGAATGAGTTTTTTTTTTTTTTTAAATACATTTATTAACCAATGTTAACACATTAAATGACTCTATATATTGCTAGTCAGAGCAGCTTACAAAATGCCAGAATGCATCATAAACTGGACAGCCACAATGAATAATTACAATGTGCATAGTGGCTAAGCTCAACACTTTAATATAGCTTTATGATTTGCAGAAAAATTAATTTTAAATCATGATTCCTAAAACAATCAATTGTAATTTTACCTAAAACTTATACAAAACCAGGCCACAATCTTTTTTTTTGTTGTTTTTTTTTTTTCTTTAAAACACACAGTTTTCACGCTGTAGTAACTTGGAAATGTGCAACCGTGTCAACAGAGACAAAAAAGCCAAAGTAACACGAATCTTACTTTCATGCAGCTATCAGTTAAATATTACATATTCTGGAATGATTTTACACCAAAAATATTTCCACAATAACTTGCTTTTATAGGGGTGGATCGAAGTTTTGGAACTTGTAAAGTAATCGAACAAGATTGATTTTTAGTTGTGAAGTGTTTTACAGTCACAACACAGAGGCGACAAAAGTTAATTACACATTTATCAGGCAATAATGTAGCTGTGGTAATACAAGTTACCATCTACTTACTATTTTTTCCAATCAACTTACCACATAATTTCTGCAACATATTGGGCATTATTTGGCTGTATCTAGTCAATTAACTTATATCACCACTGTAAGTAAAAAAGGTCAGGATTTCAGTGGTAGTTCACAGAAGTCTTAGTTATATTTTTGTCTTTACAATGACCCTGACAAATCCTAGAGAAAACTTTTTAAAAGGCTTTCCTCCTGATTCTTCAGCTTCCATCGTTCCATCATGTAATTGCTTTCAATAAATATCAAAGATCTAAATAAATATTTACAAATTATTCCTCTAACTTCTCAAAAAATAGCTGGATGATTAATGGGCATATGACTCAGTCTAAGACCAATCTTTGAAAGAAACTAAAATGTGGAGACACTTTAAAAGAAAAGCTATTTAAGTAAGCTTTACATCTATTTAAAAAATTGTCTCTGAACATGGATGCAATTCATATATCTATATATAAAACAAACAAAAAGAAAATCATTTTTCAACTATCGATCCATTCCTATTGGTAATGCTTCTTAATCCAGACATTCCGCAAAATACAGACTTTTTACAAATCACGGCATCTTTAATACAAGAAAATTAACATGCATTATTCTTCATTCTGAGTACAGTGATGGAGCTCATTATTAGGCAATGACCCATTACTACAAACATAACGGCTTCTGTGAAACTTAAGTGCTTTTTCTCCTTTTATTATCAAGTTACGATGGACCAGGTGACACCAGATCAAAGGTGGTCAAATGACATTGAATTGGGGAGGCTGAAGGGGGGCACAATAAAGTAATTTGTATGCCTCAAAATTCCGAGTATGAATAAAGGTAGTTGGGTTTTTTTTTGTTTGTTTGTTTTGGCTTTTCTTATTCTTGTTGCAAGCACTCATGTTAGAACAAGGATGAAATGTGCAAACTTCAAAATTTAAATATTCATTTTTCTCTAAGATCCAGCTCAGTAAAAGATTACCCCAGTTCCCTGTGATTTTTAACTACAAGATCAAAGCTAATATTTTGTTATAAAAGTTATATATTGAAAAGAAATAATGAAAATAAAACACAGTTGGGAAATATTTAAGAAAAAATACGCAGGACTAGCACCTGCTGTGTCAACCCTGTTCCCTAAATTCAATCATGTACCCACTGGTATAACCAATAGATAATGCCTTTAAACAGTAAAATTAAGCTGAACAAAACCAGCTCAACAAGGTTAAGAAATAAATGTTACATCAAGGTAGTATGCTTCGTTTTTCTGAAACAGTTCTGTACTTCTTACATTCAGATCTAGTTTTTAAATGTTCCTTTTGTTAAACTTGCATCATTTTTTTTAGATCTGCTGTTTTCAAAGATTAAAATCTCTGTAAAACCTAAAAATGTCTTAAAATTTGCTGAAAATGCAACAAATCCTCTAGTTTAAAATTATTTAAAGTAACCTGCTCCCACAGATGTTCAATTCATTTCGCTGACAAAATTTTGGAGGAGCGTTTTAACAGAAGACTGAAATTACTGTGCAAAATTTCTTTTACGAAAAGTGTTTAAAGGCTGGTGCAAAATGGGAAGCAAATTCTAAACAATTTTGGCTCCTTGGAAACAAAAACCGCTGTGTCTGAGAATAGTAATCATCTGGGTGGTGCTCTAGGGGAGGAGTGACTCTTTCATCTTTTCCTGCGGCAGGTGCGTTTGTGTTCCGCATGCCAGTGCTCCTGCTGACACTTGATGGAGCAGTAGGAGGTGTTCCAGCAGCAGTGGTACATGGCCTCCTCTTCACAGTTGTAGCACTGGAGAGAACAAATGAGACAGGATTACCCCCCTGGCAGGATCCCTCCCCAGCAGCACAGCAGTGTTCTCACCTGTCCAGGGGCAGCACATGCAGAGCAATGCTGCCCTTGCTCATGCTTGGGGCACCCAGAGGCAGGAGGGCATTTTCCACATGTGCTGAGTGAAACAGCAATCTACAGCAAAGCTGCACAATGCTTTCCTATTTGCCAGAGTCTGCATTACTGCTTTTCAAAAAATCATCTCTCACTTAAGGAAACTCACCTCTCAGGATGGTGGACTGGCATTTTTCAGCCACACAGTGCAGGAACCATCTTTTACTCTACATTTGTGTAATAGCACCCTGATCTATGTCTTAAAGGCTACAGTAAATTAACAAGTGCTTTTGGTGTGAATAGGCTCTGCACAGTCTTTAAAACTGGTGTTTCTGAGGTTTCGGTACAAGCCTGACCTGTCCAGAAGGTGATGAAGAAGTTCCTTCTGGGATAGGAAAATCTCAAAAATCACAACAATGACATCCCAGGAGACAAGAATAAATTGTTACTGAGTGGTTTGTTACAGCCCACCCAGGGTGGGCCTGCAGGGAGGCTGCTGTCACTGGGGTTTGCTGACTGCCAGGCAGCACTGCCACCTCCTGAAGGGAAAACCTCATGCTACATCAGTGCTACTGAGCAGATCAAGGAAGGGTTTCTTCCTTTAAGTCTTATATAAGCCAGAGAAGATCTGTCATATACAGGATGGGTGCCTAGGCTCCTGCCTGCCAGGACTGCACAAAACTCCTGAAAGGAAGATGTTGCATAACCCATGATTTATGCAGAATTACTTGGTTCTGGGGAGAACTGCAGCAAAGACAATTTCTACCTCAGAACACACAGGATGCCCACAGCTTTCTGGTAGCTGGAAGAGCTACTTGGAAAATAACCCTGTGGCCTCTGAGGAACTAAGAAAGGGAATGCAACGTGTTGGTCAGCACTACAGGTGGCCACCAAGGTGGTCCAGCACCCACACAGGCAGCGTGCCCTGTCTTCAGATGGGTTTATGCCCCTTAAGGGCGTCCTGCAAAAGCATTAACTATCATTTTGACAAAACTCTGTGAAGTAAGGTGGCACTGCTGCTAAAGGTACCATTTATACTTCTGCATCCTGGAGAGCCAGGTTCGAATGACCTCAGATTTGTCTTTCTGAATTTGGTCTGCTCAAAATCAGAAAGTATCTTTAGGAATCCAGGCTGAAATGCTTATTGCTTGATGGGGAGCAGGGGGAGGGATATCACTCAGTCTGTGCAGGCTGCTATCAAACCACAGAATAACACACAATTTACCTTTTATGTCCTGTCTAGCTACAGCTTTGCTAATAAAATAGGGAATTACAAAGAAAACAAACTCAACTGCCTTAAAAGAAAAACCACAGCAACCCACACTACTGAAAGATCCATGAAAGCCAACATTTACATTGGCTAAACTGAGAGGCATTTGTTTACATCAGCAATAAAGGGACTGCCCTAGCTGTGTGAGAAGGGAACCTCTCCATTTTCCTTTCATAATTTAGCTCCTGGGAAGTTTATTTGTAAGAATGTCTGCAAACAAGTGTCCTCTCGAGAGCTGTTTTCCTGGATTTTCATGTTGCTGGCTGCCCACAAGCCTGTGGGAGCCATTAGGATCATCTGCTGGAAAGGTGCAGGGAACAGCTGTGTCTCTCCATTATGAACAGCATGGGCCTCAGCCCGGAGAGCAGCTTCACATCTGCTGGCTTGGAGAGATCAAAAAATGCTAAGACAGGAGAGGACAACTGATCTGTGGGTCCTGCACTTCCCTTTACATATGCTGGCCATAAGTGTGGGATGTAAATCTCCACTCACAAAAGGAAGATAGTATCATCTGTGCTGGTACCAGCACATGTGGCACTGGAGGCAAAATGCCAGCTGGCCTCAGGCCTCCTCTTTTCTTTGTATCTTCCTCTTCCTAAATGTCATCAATCACTTGGGTTTTTGCTTCAGACAGTACACATCACAGACAGTGCTCATTCACTTAAAATACCACCTGTTGCAAGTTTAAATAAATATACGTGTAAATAAATTTGAAAGAGAAAAAAGTTAAAAGCTATCTATAGAAATGACCTATGCACCAATTTAAATGAGGCTTATGCACAAATAAAAGAACTTGGAGAAATTAAAACAGAAACATGGTTAAGATCAGCTCTCCAGCCTGTGTCCTGGAGGACTTTGAGCTGCATAATCTCATTGTCACTATCCCTGCCTTTACACTGCATCCTTTTGTTTGCTTGAGGTATCTGTATTAAACCCAAATTTTCTGAAAATGAATGGAAAATGAAACTGGGCTAAGCCAAGGGGATTGTGACCAGCTAGCTCAAGAGGAAATGTTATGCTTTAACTAAGCATTAGTCTCCTGAGGGCTGGGAGAACATTTTCTCATGTCCCTGTACACCACTAGCAAAATGATCCCTTCATCCCAACTGGACTTTTTTTTAGGTATGAGAAAAAGACAAATATAGCGTGAAAAATAGCAGCTGTATTCCCAAGCCTAGACATCTGCATTACACAAAACCAGAGGTCTCTGCTCCTAATTAAAAAGCAAAGCCACCAAAACTCATTTAGTATGTGTGTTAATTACATGAGATTTTGGTAAGGAGGTATCATTATAATAGCAGCATACAAGTGCAGTACTACACACCAGGGACTGTCATTAGTACCACTGAAGGAAGAATCACTGGGGAGTTGTGTAATTGGACCAAGTCCAGCTGCCTGGGGCTGTGTGTTGGCAGGCAGATCCATCAGCTTGAATGCAGAGGTGTTTATCCTGACCCTCCCTCTCCTGCCACATGCAAACCAGCTGCCAGTATGATGCCTTCATTTAGGGTGGTGATTGACAGATAGTTTGAGGCCACAGAAATAGGCAAGGCTGTCAAATACTCTATCTTTTGATTGTTTTGTAAAGAGGCTTTATGTCCTCATTAATAAATTCAGCAATGTGGTAACAGGACACTCTCTGATTAGTCTGAAGGATGTGGTAAAGGCACGTTGGAGCAGATGAAAGTAAGTCTAGTCAGTCTCTTTTGAAAATTCTGCCTTCAAAACCACCAAAAGCAGCTAGAGCTGAGAGTCCAGCCTCACAATCCAGTTACTGTGCCCGAGTTACTGCATGTCAGCTGAGTGGTGACAGTGGTTCACACGTGTGCTCCTGACTTCTGACAGAAGAGAGCTAATTTGACATATTCTATAGTGGGCAAAGGCAATTCCATTTCCCTCTCCAGTGCCATAGGTGAGCACATGCACACAGACACCAGCAGCTGGTGACACCCTGAACACAGTAACTTGATCAAGACAGAGACATAACTTCTCTGGTCTGCAGAGACAGGTAGACAGGGAGGAATTTGCTTATTGACAGAGACCCGAGCACTGCACCAGTCATAACACCCACAGTAAAATCTCTATGACAAACAGAAATAAAGATTCTACAGGAGCTCTGGCATTTGAAGTAATTGTTCTCTTTCCAAAAACCAAACCCTTAACTGTGACAGTCAGCCACCGACTGTCTCGCCTGTGTATTTTTTCCACTCTTCTCCACAGCAGAGTTCTCCCTGCAGGGACCACTGTTTCATGTAAGCACAGGGACTAATGAGGCTGAGCAGCAGCAAAACAGCCCTTTATAGCACGAGGCAAACTGGGCTGCAGGGGGGTGGCAGCACTGGCTGTCCCTTAGCTTGTGCCACCTCCTTGAGGCTCCTGCTCCTTCCCACCCCCACCAGAGCTACAATCCTATGCCCACTCCTGTGTGTGTTAAAGACAGCTGTCACAGTGCAGTGTGACATCCTGAATGATGCCTTTCACTCCCTTGTTCTGTGAAAATTAGCTAAGAAACAGCAGAGTTTGTGTGTCCAGGTCCTGGCTCCTGAGCAGAGCAGTTTCCACCTGCACCCTGCTCCTGGCCAACAGCACAGTTTATGGTACTTGCAGTCTTTGACTAGATGCTGTATAGCCATGTGGAAGAACATGCTTCTGGCTTGAGAAAACACGAGACACAACCCAAACAAAAACAGGGAAAAGTCTTTGGCATGTAACAGAATGGTAAGTTAGATGTCTATTTTCACGTCTCTAAAGGGCACACCAACGTGTTCTTTGTAGTTGATGCTGCAGATTTGGACTTAAGGACTGAACAAGGGAGAGGAATACATTTCAGAATGTCATGTCTTAAATACAAAAGAATACAAAAGCTGCAGAAAAAGCAAAGAGAGGAAAAGGCCAAAAGGATATCACTAACAGCCTCATTAGCAGGGGAATCCAAATTGATGCAGCCAGATATTGCACCTTCTAAGGTCTCAAGATCAAAGGAGTGTGAACATAATGCAAAATATATATGGAGTAAAACTGGATTAGAAAAAAATATTTTGATACTAAGATCTGACTGGACTTGAGAAGATGTTGCTGTTAACACTAACAAATTAAGACAGAAGGTAATCAGAATGCCAAGTTGAAATGTGGAGAAAATTTGAAAGCAGTAATACGAAGGAGAAGGCCTTAAAGCTGAAAGACCAGTGAAAGAGCAGTGCAGTTAAAAGCAGGGAAGAACTCGCCTTCAACTGGCTCCAGTCTGCATTAAACATTTTCTCTCTGTGATACATTTTTGACACTTACCCACTGCTTCTTCTTGGTCTGGGAAATCAGTTGCTTGTGCTGGCCTGCTAGTTTCTTAATTTCTTCTAAAAATTCTTCTTTGCACTTCTCCTTGACCTGCTTACATTTTCTGTCCATCTCTCCTTGTGCGTTGGCCACAGCTTTATTTACAGCCTGCCTTTTCTCTTCTTCCATCTCTGTACGCAGCTGCCAAAGGAAGTCAGCAAAACAAGTCAAGGGACAGACAGCTGTGGGAATGAAAGTGTCTTCTTTAAAGCTCTACTCTTTAAACCTGGGGGTGGAGGTCACCTAACTAGAAATTTCTCCTATTTAGGAATTAAAAATTCCTTATTTAGAGATATAACAAAATAAGAAATCATCAAAATAAAAATGTCACTGTTATTTCTATTCTGATAGGCATCTACAAAAACAATTAAATAGGTTCCATGCAGATTTTGTCAATGATCAGTTTACAAATTTATTAATTCCTCTCAGAAAAATATTTTGTTTTTTCCAAATTTACAAATTGCATATAAATCTTCAGAAAGGGCACAATGGAAAATACAAAATAGAACATCTCTGAGTAAATTCAGAGGTACCTTTTAGTATTCATTGTCAGTGAGGTTCCTTTGCCCTTGCTCAGGTATCTAAACATTTGGTGTCTTAATCCTACAGGATTAACACTTGAACTCCCTAGGTTCATTTCACAGTCCTTCATCCAGAAGGAAATTAATCTTGTCTTAAGACAGGTACTTAAGAGAGGTCAGACAAATCATCCTCCAAATTGTCCTGCTCTCTCCAGCCAAAGGTGACCAGGTCAAGCTTGGATATTGAATTTTAAACAGGTTATTTTAGATAAGAAAATTTAAACAAATTTCAGTGACCCTATTTGATCTTTAGGTCAGAAGATTGACAAAAGAAGAATTACTTAAGACTAGCAGTTAAACAATGCCATTGTTTAGAATCACACTTGACAAGGGAAAGAAAGGCTCTGGAAACAGATACTCATGAATGAACAATTAGTTTCAGTTTTGGATCACAAACTGATTTCACTGGACAAGAATCAAAAAAGCTGGAGTTTTCTGTTTAAAGTAGGTTTGTTGGTATAGAAATGGTCTAAAAAGCATCATTTTTATGTGGCCTCTTTGGAAAAGATTTTTTATTCATTTTGGTAAGAGTGGTTACTACAAAAGTAGAATAAAGTGTGAAAAAAATCCATAAAATCTCTCCTCAAACCAGTGCAGGTGGTGTTCAACAAGTGTTACCTTTTCCACTGCCTCTCGCACAACTCTCTCAGTTTCTCTTTTGTGATCAGCTTTCATCCTGTCCTTGAAATCATTAAAGATTTTGGTGTATTTGTCATGGCACATGTTCTGACACACTCCATCATTACTGGTCTGGGTGCTCCGATGCAGCATTTTTGGAGAAGAGGCACTTAACTTCTTGGTCTGAGTTGAGACTGAAACCTTCTCAATGGGCTGAGGCATTGTGGGAATTTCCTGGCTTGAGCTTACTGCTTCAGTTTCAGGTTCTGGCTCCTGCAGAGAAAGAACAAACTTGTCAATTAGATGTCAAAATGGAATAAGTCAACCTGGTAACTCTTCAGTTCCCTCTGAAGAAAAAATGTTACATGGCTAATGCCAGCGCAATTAATGTGAAAGGAGTCTGTTGAAGACCTGTGGTTCTAATGGGATGTGGGAACCCTGTGGAAAACCAACTTGAGAGTGGGTAGGCTCTTGGGTCAGGCTTTTCTGACCTCAGCCAGGAGCCCTCCAAATGGAAGCACTCCTATGTCACAATCCTCAGCCTCACCTCCCAAAAAGTATGACAAACCTCAGAGGCTATTCCGAATCACTGCAGACCACTTGGGATTACTAGAGGTTTGCTAGAGATATTTTCCCCTCCCAGTATTCTGCCTGAAGAGACTGTAGTTGCATGGCTGAATTGTAGTTGCATTGCCTGAATTGTTTTGGCAAACTCTGGGCTTACTCTGGCCCATCAGGCTCCACTGGAGACTGTAATATTCCACTGATTCCATAGAACTGCTGTGAAGATTGATTAGTACTTCAAAGGTCCTTTGAAGATGAAAGGCTAATGAGCGTCTACATCTTGCTTCCAATAATACAGAACTAGACTTGGATGACCACAGAAGCTTTATATAATTACACAATTATCAAGAAAGAAGTCATAGTTATGGTAGTGCACTGTACTGAATTTAGCTGCCTGTGTTATTACACTGTAACCAATTGCTCCTGCTCTTAACAACAGATCGGAGTTATACTCCTGAAAACTCTTACTGCTATTTGAAGTGCCTGAAGACACAAATGTTTTTGGTTTTTTCTATGTTAGATGTTTTAATGCTTATCTAACAGTGTAGAGACAAAGCACAGAGTCCTTGTAACACCAGCCTTGCTCAGTCCTGACTTTGTGCCTGCCCGTGTGATGAGGCATTGCTCACACCAACCCAAAGGCTGGCTGTGAATTCCCTTTTGCAATCAGTTACTCTCTATGAGGTCACTGTGATTGACTTCTGGATCACTGATCAAATAGGAGAAGAGCTAAGAAGGCAAATGTTAAGACATAAATATATGAAGCAAATTACAGCACTCGTGTGACATAAAACACAGTAAGAATGGCGAGCCATCCTCCTGTAATGTCCCCATCTTGCAGTCACACACAGTTCGTGCCGCAGGGAGCACAGAGCGGTGTCACTGCCTCCATCGCAGCGGGTGCCGCCCGCGGGATCGGGATCGGGATCGGGATCGGGATCGGGCGCGGTGGGGAGGCAGGTGCCCCGCAATGAGGAGTGGCCTCGGCCGGATTTCAGCCACCACACAGAGCTCTGCTGCTGCAGCACCAGCACCTCCTCTGCGCCGCCGTCCTGAGCCCTCCTGCGAGGAACGGGCGGACGTGCACATTTTTCTCAGTGTTCAACACGCAGCTGGAGCAGGGCCAGGAAAAAGTCCTCGGCAGTTCGGGAACGGATCCGCGGCTCTCTGGAGCTGCCCCCTTGCGTGCGCCAGCAATAACGCAGCCCTGGGCTCCCGCATCCTCCGGGGCCGAGCGGGACAAACGGGGAAGCTCCACAAAGTGGGTATGATAGCTCGTAAACTTCATAGTTTCAATTGTACTTTCTCATTTCGGCTGTTTGCGGACTTACTTCTAACTGAATTTGTTATTAAAAAAAGAAATGTTGTAAGCTGACTTGCTTTATTCACGACACAGAATATTCCAGTGATGACACAC
This sequence comes from Climacteris rufus, assembly GCA_013398175.1. Taxonomy (NCBI): domain Eukaryota; kingdom Metazoa; phylum Chordata; class Aves; order Passeriformes; family Climacteridae; genus Climacteris; species Climacteris rufus. The sequence continues at coordinate 1,514,561 of VZRZ01007791.1, read as the reverse complement.
ATTACCTGCATGTGGGAGGCACAATTACGTTTGTTAGCAAGGAGGACCAAGCTGTGGGGCTGGGACTTCCAAGATTAATACTGTAAAATCAGTAAAAGGTGACTGAAATTGAAGGAGCATCAATTAAAATTTCAGACTTTTTGTGCTTGCTCTCTCTACAAACACAGTAACTGACTTAGGTTACTTACTTCTTTCTTGAGTTCCATACTCTGGTTACGTCGTCCTTTCTTTGCTCTTGGTTCCTGAGTAACTTTCAGCTACAAACATGAAGAAAAGCGTATGAATCAATCCAAAACCCAGTTCATGTAAGTGGCATTCATTGTGACATGACTGACGTGCCTTTTCTTTGTGATTATTTAAAATTATTTAATGTATCAAATAGAAAATTCAATCTTGTTCTTAAATGAAAAGTGCACACACAATAAACTTTCCACATTATCACTGATGACTGTGACTGCAGGAAGGAACAAAATTAATGAACAGGTTCTAACATTCAATATGCATTTTCTAAAATACTCTTAACTATTCCTTTCCTCATTTCACACACAAGTTCAAACACTTGTTTTCTGAGATATTCTGATATTAGTGACATATGTAGAAATCAGATCTTATTGGGCATCAGAAAACAGCAATGCTTATAAAGAGAATATAAGTATGTAAATATGATAGGATTATCCAGACTTGGCTGTAACTGCAGGGGTATGGAACTTCATGCTCTAGAATAAAAGTCAGTCTCACACTAGAAACAAGGAAGAGACCTAAGTGGATGGTAAGTATCTTATTGTGCTTGTAGAAAAGTTCTTACTCCTGCTTTTGAAGCATGCAGTACTAGCTAGTGTTAGTAACAGGATACTGCAAACTGTAGCAGAACACTGAGTTTGATGGCTACTCTTATATTCCTGTATCTGGGAAAACCAGTAAAACAGGTTTAAGCATTAACCAAGTGAAGAATGAACATCTGACACCAAATAGAAAATATGTAAATGGACACTTCTGACCCTGTGACTGACACTTCTGAAAAAAATGGGTAAATACCACTGTTATCTTTTATTTGTGACCATTTTCCTTTTTCACCACAGGCTGTAGTATGACTGCACACAAGACTTTAAACAAAGGGGCTACAAAGGGTTAGCTAAGCAAACCAGGCTAAAAAACCCTAAAACCACTTTGATATGGAACAACCTCCCACCACAACATACAGTTTTATAAGCTGTAAGTGTTTAGCTCCAAATTGTGTGATAGACCTGTTTGACAAGAGGACAAAGGAAGATGGTCAAAACACACTGATTTTTTAAAAATACAGACTTAGAGAGAGGACAGTGGTTTTAAATGAAGAAAGATGCTGCCAGGGAAAGGGCTACCAAAAACAAAGAGAAGCATCCTGCAAGCTATGAAAATCTTACTGCCAAGTCAGTAATAGTGAATATATAACACCCTCTCAGACAATGAATGACTAGTAAGGATCAGCTGTGATAAAGAAATTTCCATATGAAAATGCAAAGTTTTGGCTCTTGGCCATTTGTGCTCTTTGTTAAAAGAATGCAAATTTTTTTTGTTGTTTTGCAGAACTATTTTTAATGACTTTAATCAGTTTCTGGTCACATGGTCCTGAAGTGCAACGTTTGCACCTAACTTTAGTTGGACCTGCTGAAAATGTCATGGCTGGTGTTACTCAGGGATCTGAAGGCAGAATAAAGGCTGAAGTGAACATACTCCAGCTGTGAAAAGGCTGAACAGCTACAGGGCTGTCCCTTGACAGGACTCCAAGAAGGCAGTGTTGCAGTCCATCTGATATCCGTGACATTTGACTTGAACATTCCTATTTAACTTTAGAAATCTCGATCTGTCTCATCAAGGTGCTGTAGGTGACAACACTTTGAGACTTCCCAAAGGTCATCCAAGAAACTGAGGAAAGAGGAAAATCTATATTCTTCAGAACACAGGGAGAATAAGCCTTTGAACCCTCTTGTCATCACAAACCTGCAGACAGAGCACAAGGCTAATATAATAGTACATTAATCAAAAATACATTGTCTTCGTACTCTGTAATAAATTTCCCCGGTTGCTAACATTGTAGCAGCACTCACTTGCTCATTGCTAGTGGAAGAGATACTCGACTCTGCCTCCTCTTCCCCTTTATCCTCATTCTTTGATTTCCAGAATCTCCCCTCACGAAGAAAACGCTGGTGCAGTTCCAGTTCATCACAGGCCTTCTTCCAGCCCATGCTGCGCTTCACGTGCAGCCGGTGGATGTTCACTGTGATATCTTGAATGTTTTCAGAGGGGATCCAGGCCCTTTTGAATACACAGTACAGACAGGTTCAGAAACATTAAATACAGGTGAAGGATCTTGACCTGACAGACTGACTTCAAAAGCAGTTTTTCACAGTGGCCGATCACTGACAATTCCTTTTTACTTTGATTTTTTTTTTTAACTCAACACATTTGAAAAAAGAAATGGGCTGCACACTGTTAGACATTTTTGTTATCAAAAATACTCGTTAGCTACTGCTAAAAGTCTCTCTCATTTTTGATGAGCCACAAAGCTTCTCCAGCACCAACAGCACTCACATCTCCTACCTGCTCTCTTGCTAAATGCCCTGAGTCAGACACAGAAACCTCTTTACTGGAGGTTCATATGCTAATCCAATTTAGCTCTTGACCTCTTTGCTAAAACTGTCAAGGAATGTACCAAATCATCACCTTGAACAGAGATATTCTGTAGTTTGGGCCCCTGTCTATCAGGACTGAACTTTCATGGGGACTGTTATGCATCTTAGGACTGAATTCATGCCAGCCAGTAGGTTCCAAACCTACTTTGTCCTCTTAAATATGTTCAGAGAGTCTTCACACAGTTAGATGGGCAGGTCTTGACATTTTGAAAGGTTGTATCAAGCACCAAGCAACATTGGACATTAAAGATAAAGACTCACTGCCATGCACATCTGCCTGAAAATTAAATACTGCAACAAATTATATATTTGTGAACAGATTCTTCATTCTTGCAATATAAATTTCATTTCAGTGAAGTCAAAGAAACAATGCCAATTTACACCAACCAGGAACCTGGCCTTTTGTCCAAGCCCAGCACAATAACTAAGCAATGGCACTCTAGTTAAATGTCCTTTGCCTTTTGTATCAGCACACATTTAAAAAGCTGAAAGTACCTCATCCAACAGGTGCCAGGTTACTTTACTATATAAGTAGTTTTAAACTGTGTGAACTTAAAAGCCAAAAATACTAACGAGATAAACTGTATTTGCAAACAGATTCAAGGTAAACCATTCTGTGACTGAGGCACCAACAAAGATCCTTTCCTTGCTTTGTGCCTATTAGAAAGTCTTGGTAGCTCACATAACAAGTGAAAACGTTATGTACTGAAAACAATTTAAATAAATAATATCCTAAAATGATGTTACCAAAATGTCTAGGTCCTTTTGAGATGCACCAAAATACACCACCTCTCATCAACCATGAATTACTTTGAAATGTCACCTCTCCTCACATTATAGGCATATAAATAAAATAGTAAAAAAAAAATAAATCTGTACGTCCACTGTAGTAACACCACTACAAACCTCCCCAAATGCTGAACAACCAACTGGAGAGAGAAGTAAAAGCTGATCTCTAAGAGTGACGTTTCCAATGGAAAGAGTGATTCTCTCAAATTGCAAACTGGCTCACAGCAGGAGGCCTGTCAATGTTCTAGCAGTGAGACACAAACATTTGTGATATATATTATGGTACTAAGCCACAAAATTGCAGTGCCTCTGCTCAGATGAGAAATTGCACCAAGTCAATACTGCTGGTAGTAACAGTACATTTCTGTTCAATTTTCACCTTGGCCTGGATTAGCAGGCTGCTACTCATTTGAAGAAATAGCTGAAGTTCATTTGCTGTCTTTAATTAAAATGGCATTAAGGAACATCCTTCTGGCAACTGTGGAAAGAGAATCTCTGAGCCATTTGGACACTTCAGATGTGTTAGACTGAACTTTAAATTTTCTGAAACAATTATGGCAAAGTATTCAGTCTTTCTAATGTTGGCAACTAACTGAGCCAGGATTTGCAACTTGATAGATGAGATAAATTCTTTTAATACTGTTTGTAAAAAGCAGCACATGGAATTAATAAATTACCTTTGGTGGTGATGGCCAAAAAAGCGAACATCAACTTGATTGTCCTCTTTCTGCATGACTTTGGCTGGCCAAAACCCAAAGCCTTTCATTTTGGCCCAAACCAGCTCATGATTAGGTATCTGGACAAAAAGTTGTATTTATTAGTGGATATGAAGTATTATATTGATATCTCCCACAAATATTCTGCTGTAATACCATGCTAATATCTTAAGAATATGGTTGCTGTTTATGTCCAGTGCTATTTTCATTTTTATCTTCTTACAATACATATTTCCCTGTTAGTATATTGCTTGGATCAAAGTAAAAAAATCCAAACCAACAAAGACTGAAAAGGGTGTACCTGTCTATTGAAAAGAGAGATTTTAAGCAGCCAATAAATTGTCTTTTTAGCTTCATTCAGGAGCAAAGTTTTAGTTCTGTAAGCTCCTTATTTTCTTGTGAAACTGTTGTAACTGGTTGAGATCCAAGTTTTATAACCTATATTGTTACAGCTTTGAACTTCAATCAACACTTCACTTGTGTAAAATATCTAGGCTTACAGAGCCTTAACCATGCTTTTGAAACAAGCCCCCTGACATGGAATATTCAATGCATTAATGACACCAAAACTGCAGGCTTTCATACAGAAAAGGAAATAAATAAAAATCTGTGTCAGCAACATACACAAGGATAGCAGAACCAATTGTCAGGTCGTGCATTTGACAAATAGAAACAGTTCTTGCAAAGCTGCAGTTCATCCAGCTGAAACACAAAAAAAAAGGTAAATTAGCAAAAAAATCCTATTTATGTGATTTCAGTAGTATCCCTCTCCCTTAAGTAGTAAAATTTTTCAGCCCCACTTGCTAATTTGGTGGAGTTACTTCTGTCCACACAAACTAAAGGTGAGAAACTGTGGTGGGCTCTGAGAGGATGAAAGACAAGCTGCAGAAACATTATTCATGTTTCAGAAAACCCAGGCAGAGGGAGAAGACTAATTGACATATTAATGATCTATTATAGATGAAATACAAAGACTAGTTCCTAAAACTCATCAAATATTTAAAGTACCTTGTGAAAGAAGTAATTCAACTGTACAAAAGGAGAAAGTGTGCCAGCTCCTCAGCTTTATCTTTTGTTTCCTCTGAATGTGGAAAAATGTTTTGATGCCAATTGCAGAATTTAGTAGGAATGTCCACTCAGATTCAATTTATACCAGTAAGTAGAATTATTTCTAGTCCAACTATGTATTACTCGATTATTTTCAAAACTAGAATTTGAAAATCAGTATTTTTAAAATTATACTCTAGTTGCAAAAAAAAAACCAAAACAAAAAAACCCCAACAACAACAACAAAATCTCATAAACAACAACAAAAAAATGAAAGAAAAAGGAATTCTGAATCAACTACTGGACTGTCTGGAGAAAATTTAGAACTCAATTTCACACCCTTTTTATTTTTGTAATATAAAGAATATTTTTTTAATATTCTGAAATGAAAGTCAAATATCTTGACTATATCTTGGTTAGTTGGTAGTACTTACTTCATGACAGGTGTCTTTGTAAAGCATCCTCGCTATATCAGCTTGTTCACTGTCCGCTATAAATCAAAAATAGATGTTATGAACAATCACAGTATGATCACAGTGCTCACAAAGATTTGCAGCTGTCATTGCTGTGACTTTCATGCTATAATTGTCATGCTTAAGAAGACAAAACATAATTAAATCACTTGGACAGCCCTTCCATTTAAAATCTTTTAACAATCAGTTCAATATTTGTTTTCTGTGTCATTTATATGCAACAATACCGCTTTTATACTGAACAATTCAAGTACACATGTGAGGAGGAGCAGCAGCAGGGAGACACAGTTGCTTTTAATATGGATTCAGTTTCTTTCTCTGCTTGTGTCTAAATGACACACTGCAGTTGTCCTAAAATATGGCTCTCTGCTCTCTGTGCTCTGAGTGATGCTTCAGACTCTCTTTATCACTGAGTGTCCCTTTACACCTTGTATTCCTCTGCTGGCACATTCACAGCTCTCCCCACCAGCCACAGTGTCAGTTCAATCTCCTGGGGCTGAGAACAGACTGGTCCCACCCTTGTCCCAGTTTCCCTGATGGGGGCCCTGTCTGCAGGGGAGAACCACATCCTTCCTGAAATTATGGCTCTGCAGGACCTTGTTACAGGAGCTGGCTTTAGCTTCTGGACATGGTGGTGGAGTTTTTCAACCTCAGTCACTCACACAATCAGTCACTCACTGCCTTCCCAGGGCCTGGCAGCTTCTCTGACGGCTGCACCTCCACACTGCACCAGCAGCACATTCTGGTGTGGTTATAGCTCCATTTGGTGTCACAATAGGGCAGATATTGCCCAAAAAATAAAAGAAATGTGTGTCTACAGTACATGTTTCGCTGAACTGACACAGCACAGCAGAGAACAGATCTCTTTCTACCCTAGGACAACATATGTATATTGGCAGAAATCTGCAGTATAAAGTTACTTAGGCTACAGAAGAAACAGGATGGCAAAGGTGCAAATTCTCACTAAAAGGTTTAGTCAGAGAAGACGAAAATAGTTCTAGAGTAGATGGGCCAGAAAAAGAAGTCCTTTTGCACTTTGATTTTTAAGGGCTTTCAAATTATATCATTCACACTTAAGACCAATACCAAATGCAATCCTGAACTTGTGAGTTTTCTACAAATAAAGAGCAATCAAACAAAGCAAGCAGTAAATGTAGTATTTTACCTCCATAGAAAATCACTGTGTTGTGTAGAAGCAGTTGAGCATCTGCTTTGAACTCCTCATAACTCCTGTATTTTCCTTCATTTACTTTCTACACAAAAGAAAACACAGGACTGTGAAAAAACTCTTAGAAGTGCTGTATCTGTTTTATGCAGAGAAGCTTTCACAGAAATCTGCATTATGCAACACAGATCAGACACTGCCTTTCCTGCATACAAAAGGAATACTTACAACTCTTTGACATGGTTTGTTAGTACCTGAGCACTGGCTGCAGTTTATTCAATGGTTCCTTTATGAAATGCCCAGAAGTAAAATAGATTCTTTAATACTTGACCAAGCTTAAAAAAGATTTTTCTGGTTGTAATAGAGTGACTCTGGAGTAGCTTCAGCATAAGGGGTGGTCCAGAACATTTGTTCAAATCGAAATATATTCCCTGAGGTGAACATTTTGTACCTTAAAATACCAGCTACTTTCAAATCAGCGTTGACTGCCTTTAAATGAAGAGGATCTTCAGTTGACAGTCAGTGTTTTCTGATGAAAGCTGATTGTCCTAGTCTTCCAAACTCATAACCAATGCCTACATGGAGCCATGCAATTCATTTTCCTAGTATGGCCTTTTGTCTGATAAGGAATGCAGCGTTTTCCGTTGTGCTCTCTCATCTATGACAATTCCAATCACCAAACAAAACCACATCAGTTTATAGGATGTTATCAAGACCAAAAGACCTCTATGGAATCAGGAGAAGTTGACAGAGTGAAAAGAAGGCCTGACCTATTTTCAGGCTCAACCAGTGTTGCCAGTACTTCCAGCCAGGCAGTAGTGCTGGTCTCCAAAATTGTCAGGGAAGCTATTGTTTATTTATGCAGTTTAATAATAAAACAAAGGCTCTTCACATCTGTGGTTGTAAAGGGCAAGATACATCACAGCCCTGCATAGCAATCCCGTTGCAGGAATGAGTAAAGATGAACATGCTGTTCATTATGTTCATGTGCAGTTGATTTATATGAGTCATGATCAGACCTTTGGTTCAAAAAAAAGGGACAACATATTTATTAGTACTTTATTTTTGGAACAATTATTGCAAAACAGATGTTTTGGGTGAGCCTTGTTTTTTCATGATCAACAAAATGATTGGTTCTTTATGAATCATTTAGATGTTTATAAAGTTTACACCTACACAAGGGCATAATGACTGAAATTGGAATATGGTCAAAAACATTGGGCCAGTGATGCAAACATAGGCACTTGAGTCTATATTCATTGATTTAGTTAAACAGTATTTTCTCTACAGATTTTAGCTACCTACAGCTCCTAGTAAAACCTTAGTACAAAAGGAATTGAGGATATTCTGTGTCTGAAAACCAGGTGCCACTCAAAGTGGTTTTACTTTTACCTCTTTATGAGGAAAAGTTTGAAGGGTTAAGCTTCCATATCCATTGCTGGATACAGTACTGAAATACTGATCATAAAGAGAATTAAACAGGATTAGGACTTTTTAGTCCTTCACTGTTAAAAGACACCAAAAACAGTGGAAGTTAGAAAGCAAGTCACTCTACCTCCTGTATAGTAGGAACATCAACAGCTGAGTGCACCAGCCTTCGATACATTGGGTGTTTGTTGTCCTTCCCTTTCTTGTTTAGATCTATAGCCTGAAAGGACCATGAGACAGCGTATGTTACTGCATTTAAAATCTGCTTAGAACGCATAAAAAAAGATTAGAAAATGCAACAGTTTGGAGTATTTCAGGTGGGGACTACACAAGGCCAAACTGGGGATCCACAGTCTGGCAGAATACTGTGTCTCAAACCTGAAAAATGTCATTTCAGAGAAGCCACAGGCCCATGGCGTGACCTGCTCCTGCCAGGATGATACTGATCCGAGCAATGGGGCCTGCTAAGTGCATGTGGAAATACACACACTGCTTGTGACAGCAGAAATAAAAAACACCCTCCTGTAGCCCTCCTCCCTGCCCTGTCACACATGGGCAACCATAATGATCCTGTACAGAGCAACACAACACTGAATAAGCTTCCCTGTCTCGGACTCACCCGCTCCTTCATACGAGAGACTATGAATCGCAGGTATGTGCTCATCTCTTGTTTACTTGTGTTTTTCTTCTTGATGCTCTGCCAAAGAAAAACAGGATCATATTATTATTTTAAACTTGACTTCGAAATCCATCCAATAAACATTTTCTCTGCATTAACACTTAATTTGAAAAGGTAACTTTGAATCACATAAAACACAGTTTCTTAGGGAAAGTCTTTTCTGGGAAATTAGTAACACTAACACGTCACAACAACTATATATGTTGCTTTGAATTATGTCTGAGCTGAGAACTTCAGCTACAGAAAAATTACAAGTTTTATTTCCACTTCTATCCATAACAGTTTGTCAAAACCTCTCATATAAAAAGTGTCTAATTAGAATAAAGCTGTGAAGAAAGGCATTTTAGGGAGCAGCTTAAAATTTATTTAATGGTCTTTTTATTAGTAAGGCATTAATAATTTTATTAAAATAAGAAATAATTTTTAAAATAATATCCTGTACCATCTACAAATTATGTGCTTACTAAGCAAAATGACACCGTCTGGGAAGAAGACAAATTGGCTCCAGCCAGTAGAAACTCAGAGCACTTTTTACTGCTCAAGAAACATAGCAGCTGGGGATTTTTGTGGTTCTTCCTTCACAAAATCTAATCCAGATTCTGGAACACAGATCACTACTTTTTAGCAGTTCAGGATCCAGAGTTTTTCCCTCTCATCTTAGATTGGTATAGAGACTTATCTCCACCCTTCAAAGTCCATCCAGGCTAGTGGGTAGTCCTGCATACAGAAAATGTGCTGCTAAAGAGAAGGTGTTTCTCTGCAAATGCCTGATGTGCTCTCACAAAGCAGCCTTTCCAATTCCAGCTCACAGCAGCTGTTCACAGTTCTGCATGGCCTTACAATAGCTGGCTGAACAGTGCTACCTCCCCCCTGCTTTTACCTACAGTAGTTCTCCAAAACAAAAGCACAGTGAAACAACAGCATGGGTTCCAGTTATATTATCCTGAAGTGTCTCTAACTGCTCACATCTCTTGCCAGGCATTTACCCCTCCTCACACCTCTTTGTGCACTGAGGGCCAAGCTGAGTTCTCCCCTTTTCATGCTGCATATCACCACTTGTATGCAAACTGTGTGGACCAAACTGATTCAGTTACACCTGCATCCTCAAAATCTGATGGTCTTTAGCAAGATCCACACAATTGTGCAGATGACTGTTGATTAGCAAACACAAGAAAAAAACAGAATCCATGTTCTAACAGCTAACTAAAACAGCTATGATGCTTAAAAATGATTGATCACTAGAAGTGTGCTGTTTTTCACTGAATTACTTTTATATGACCCTGAACTTATAGAGGGAGCACACACATTGAGTACAGAGCAACTGCTTTTACAAATTTACTTGGCAAGAGTAAAAATTACACATTAGCACAAAAAAAAAAAATTGATAGGATTTGACTGTGTCTCCCCTGTCCATATTCCTCCTGCAAGACACTGAGGACTCTGAAAATCACAGGCTGCCCCCTGTGCCACAGCAAACTTGCAGCCTATACATCTTAGGATTGTACTTACAACCTCTTTCTTAAAACAAAATTGTACACAGCGCTACCTGCAAAGCTGCTCATTTGATTGCTTAACAGCAATTAGAATCATTACAAACTGTGCTGAAATACCAGTTCAGTCACGAACCTACTTAGATACTGCACATGCATAACAACACTACAGCTTTCTCCTGACTGCCACTGTTGGGAAAAGTCACTGTTGTGGAAAGGGCTGGCCCCAGGTATTTCTAATACCTACAGTTCCTTTAAGCATTATTTTCATAATATTAATAGTTGCCTGACCTTCCTTCCAAACTCTGGACTGAGAGAGGATTTTATCCTGCACTGTGTATCTGAATCACCTTCTGTATATTCATGTTTTACTCTGACTGCTGTGAGAACGTGCATTCTGCTGGAATTCAAATCACCTATTCACTTTCTCATAAACCAACATAGCTACTGCAAATGAAAACCCAAACGTGCATTAAATTATCTGCATTATGAAATGCTGCTGTCATTTTGTCATTTCAGGCACTGGAGTGCTGTGTGCTTGCTAATGACACAGCATTTTAAAAGACTGAAACTTATAAGGACACAATAAAACTCACATGCACTGACTAGTCCTACAGCTCTTTTTCTGACCTGGCTCTGAATTTATCATCCTTTGAAAGTATTTCAGAATTCATGTGAATCATTTTTCATGCCTTGTTGGGCAAGACAGTTTGAAAGAGACTGTTGAGATAGATGGTTTACAGTCTTATCCTTCAGATCATACAAAAAGATAGATAGCTGGCTTTGTATCATTATTGATGTCAGCAATTAATATCATCTTAAGCACCAAAGAAAATCATATAATTAACTTGCCAATTCTGGCAAACTTTAATTTCTCCACTTTTCCTTCAATTCTCTACACTGATTTATTTTAAGAAAAACATGTTCCCATGTTCCTCTACTAAATTTTGAAAGGTAATAAATTTAGGGAATTGGAGCCTATGAGCCAGCAAAATGTCTTTTTATGGCAAGGTTGCTCATCGTTTGTAGAAAGCAAATTATATTCCAACCACTTCATTCACTTTTCAACAACAATTAGCCATTTAGGAGGTACCATTCACACATTCTTTGGAAGTTATAATGGAAAATGTGTAATTTTTTTAATAAAAAACCACCTTTTTGTATTTTGAAGACTTGTAGTGTTCTCAGAGAAGTCAACCTAGAGCCCCTTAAGGCAAGAAGATAGATAATACTAAATGGGGACTATGATTTGCATAAAATCTATTTATATTGCTCTGACCCAAGATAATATACCCACTTTCAGGTCCCTTTATAGTCAGAGTGATATAGAAGCAAATATAAATGAAAATTAGGTCTTCTAATTTCCCACTTTCAGGAAACAAAAACAATGATAGTGGCAAGATCCACTGTGTATCTTTTCCCAGTCAGATCTACTAAGATCTGCAAACCTGGTTTAAGTTCAAGTTTCTTTCAAGGAGACTGCTGAGATTCAACCTAGCCCCCAAAATATTATCAGAATCCTTACACTTGCAGATAGCCTATTTGTGGGATAAATTATCTCAATATATGACTGTAAGAGGTCTGGCTGGGATGAAGGTAATTGTCTTCACAACAGCTCACATGGTGTTGCAGTTTAGATTTGTGACCAAAACAGTGTTGACAACACATGGATGTTTTAACTTTTGCTGAACAGTGTTTGAACAATGGAAAGGCCCTGGCAGTTCCTCACTCTGCCTCCACAGTGATAGAGTGGGGGATACACCAGAGGTTGGGAGAAGACACAAGCAGGCAGATGACCTGAACTAATCAAGGAGCTATTTTACGCCATATAATGTCATGCTCAGCAACAGAAAGGGAGAGGAGGGGGCTTAGGGAGGATTTAGCCACCTTTAGCTCAGTAACTGAGTCTGGGCATCACTCTATCCATGGAGGGTGGGGAGTGACTACCTTTGCAGCATTTCTGTTTTGTTTTCTTTCTCTCTCTCAGATGGGAGTTGAGGACCCATGAGAGATCAGCTGTGTGGTGCTCAGCTGCCTAACGGGGTTAACATGACCAGGGACAATTCCTAAGTCACACCATTTCTTTAGAGAAATCTGCAAACCTTCTGCTTTGAATCAAGGCACACTGAAAGGCTTGGTGAGGCCTACATGTTTACACAGGGCTGTAGGAGTGAAGTAATAACCTTCAGAATAGCAATCCTCATGTAGAAGATTAATGAGATCTGGTAGGTGAAAGGCCAAGTCTGCAGCCTAACTCTTTTCTTCTGGGTGCAGGAAATACCTTATATTTGCCTTATTCTCTCAGCACATCTGTTTCTTAGAAGCTGGTACCTGAAGGTTACATTGCTCTTTATAGTCAATATTCCAGATTAATAATACTGCCTAGCTGTTAAAGGGGGTGGCAATACATTGCACTGTGCAGGTGTGACTTATTTAACAATTCTGACATGCTTGTAGTGTGGGAATTCACTACAAGACTTCACAAACCACATGAGTTTAGCAGCAGCCAGGGGCACTTCCAAGAAACACTCCATCCTGCAGTAGCACCAGGTATGATGGAAGTGTCAAACCTCTGTAGCCCAAGTTAGCATGGGGCTCTCAGCTCCCAGGGTGACAATGGTCACTGTGCTGCAGTTGCTGCAATCTTTCATTTGAAGAGAAAAAATAGAAAAACTCTAAGAAATGGAAGGTGTCAGTGCCAGCATTCTGTCCAGCTATAAGCATTTAAATTACATCTCTTCCATGTAGAGATGTTTCCATTTCCCTATAATCTCCCTTTAAATGAATATTTTCCCCTTCTTCTCTCACCTGTCCTGTGTATACACACATCTAAGAGCTGCACTTCAGTTCAGTGAGGGATTATGTGAAGGCTGCCCAATGACAGATATGTTTCTAAGGCATAAGTTGCATTTTCAGAAGTAATTCAGGTTTCCAGGGGTTTATTTGCAGAGAGGAACTATGACCATGAGTCTAACATACATTCACCACTGCTCTTTAAAAACTTCTTGCTTTACACAGTGGACCTTGGATTTTTTTTTAGGGCTCAAATTGCCAGAGGAATTTGGTGCTACATATTGAAAGCTTTACTGCTCTGCTGCCCTCTCAAACTTCCAACCCTCAGGTCCTCAGGTTTCCTGTACCATTAAGAAAGGTATGCAGGCATGTGGAATGGGTATCAGAGCAATCAGTGCTCTGTATGCCCTAAGTATCACACAGAAAAGTTTCTGCAGGAGCAAAATATGCCCGAAGACTTGCCTCTTTCAAGACCATATGTAGTTAAGCTAGACTTTTCAAAGCATCAGGTGCTTTTGGAAATGTTACAGCTGAAGCCACAAATTGATTTCTACTTGTATGGTGCATTAAGCACTTTCTGAATACGAAGCATGATATGAATTAAATATGCTTTTATGTGCACAAAGAAGGTGGCAGGAGGCTCTAAGTGGAGGTTTCCCAGTTTTCTCACTGCTGTGGACAAATTCCTTTACACTTTATTAAGTATGTCCTATGCAGTGCCCATTTCTGTCAGCTCCCTAATTTGTTCCCTGCTGAGCACTAACACCTCCTCAGGCGTGGGCTCTGTGCACTGAACCACGTGCTGCTAAAACTGGGCCTACACTGGGGCTTCCCTTGACCCATCAATCCATGACTATTATTTGTGTGACCACGCCAAATCCTGTTTCAAGAATGTGTTTCATCACACAGCTCCCTAACAAACTCTACTGTAACACTCATAAAGTCCACAGAGCCATATTCTTCCTTCCTTCTTTGTATTTTGCATTAACCACCTTGACTGACAGCTAGTACCTAAACCCCCCTGATCTAAGCACTTGAGTAACTTCACTTCAGTAACCTCCATCTCTATGTGCATCTAACTTTCTACTGCTTGTCATCCTCACTTGTCAAATTTTGTCTGAAGTTGATTGTGAGCTGCATAATGGTTTATTTTTATGTACTCTAGGAACTGCTCAGTACAGTACCAGGACTCAGAAACAGCCTATTTATAGCATACTTAACAGCACAGCATTTAATATCTTAAGCTTTACAGATTACTTTGGCCTCCTATGTATAAATCCCAGTAATATTGAAACACCCACAATGATAGGTAAATTGGCTATAATTCCTTGCAAAGCACATTACGCCAAGACCAATCTCTGATCAAATGATTGTAATAAATTTAGGAGTCAAGGGAAACCATATGAATAATACTTTCCCTTTGTTTCACAAATCAAAATCTATTTCTCTTGCACAAACTATATATCAACATGCTTAATTCTGCCTTCTTGTAAAATTATTTTAAAATTTGAATTTTTAGACAAGAAATAATGTCAGTTACAGCAACCTGTGATCAACATTCTCCTATCCATAATTTTGTATATATCTATTCCCATCTCCAAAAATGACTAGTAATTTTGCAGTACTTTTTGTAGTCTTTAGGTCCTGAATTAACAGCTTATCTAATTGAAGTGCAGCAATAAATGTGCAAGTCTCCTACATCCTTCAGAGACTGAGCTCACTAACCCTGCCTTGAGTGGATTATTCCAGTAGTGAAAAATGTAATCTCTAAACTCATTCAATATTAAGTTTTTCTCTTCTGACCTGTCTACCAGGAATTTTGCTGACAATGCCAATTTATTTCACTTAAGACAATGATTAGTCAACAGCCAGGGAAAAATTTCCATCAGTGCAATGTGGTTTGAACTGAACTTTGTTTGACTTTTGACTCCTATTGAGAGTTATATAGGGTACAAAAGTATTCAGAGTGGTACCATCAAGTTAAAAAAACCAAAAAAAAACCCAAGGAACTGGACATTGTTGTTTATGGATGCACTTGAGAAAAACCACGAGCAGGCAAACAGAGTTCAGAACAAGGTTTGCAAGGGAGGAAAAATAATTTTTAAAGTTATGAACAAATCCCTAGCAATGGCCTTAATAAAGTATTTCTGAGTAGTCAGGTGTGCAAGATAAAGCTGCACAGGTTGATCAAACTAATACAAGCAGCAATTGGGAAATGAAAAATCCAAAGGCTTGCTGACCTTGGCAGCATTAGGAAGTAATCTTTACATAAGAATGAAGTGTACTTAGATTATTTCTCCCAATATATTATGTTTTAAACATACTTTCACTTTAGCTTTGTAAAGAGCTTTGAAATCTCCAAGTGAAAAGTGCTATGTCCAGTTATGAGAATTAAATATGAAAATATATGTATCTCTTTGTCCCAGTTATCAGTGTTCTTGAACATACATATTTACTGCTGATAATGCAGCATAAATCCCCCACTGCCCTTATGCAAGGGAGTTAAGCTCTGTTACACCCTATGGACACCAGCCAGGGCCCTCTCCACATTATCAGTTTTTTGAATATAGGCCACTTTCTTGCTTTTAAAATGAAATTAGAGCAGGCATTTCCTAGGAGGGTGGGGAGAATACTGAAGGATGAATACTGACACAAGGACGCTCACTCCCACACTTACAGGGGCTGTGCAAGCCTCCTTAGTCCAAGTTTGCAGCATTAGGGCTGAAAGGGATTTCAATTCACTACAAGAAAAATAGGAGCTGCTGCCATGGGAGAGAAAGGATGCCATGGCATTCACAATGACAATATTCACAAAGACAATATTCACAAAAATAGCTTGAACATCACCTGAAGCATTAAGCAAGCAAAAGATCTCTGGGGCAGGAAGCATTTAAGAGCCTCCAAAACTTCTCCTTAGTATTTGTATAACAAAAAGGAACCAATATGCAGAAAGATGGACACAGAGCACATGGTTCAAGTTTCACAGGATTTTTTTCAAGGTAAACATTTGTTTAATATCATTGACATAAAGGACTTCAGGGCTACAGGATGAAAGTCAAACTGTTCTCAAAGCTGACGTATCAGTGCGCGTTTCAAGCAATGATTCAGCATTTCCACTCTGATGACATCTGTGTTACAGGATAGATGTTATAAAACCACCTCATATACAAGGTGGCATAAACCATCCACTTTCCCTACTCTCACCAAGTGTCATCTAAAATTACTGGCAAACTAGAGTGGAGACTGGATCCAGTTTACCTAATTTTAACTATTTAAACTAAGAACTAATTTAACTTCTTATGACACCCAACAATTATTAAAGATATTTATTAAAAATCTGAAAGCAATTAATCTATAAATTCATGTATATATGGTCATACTTTGTTTTTAACAGAGGAAATAGGGTAGCTAAATTAAATGCTAGCAATTCAATATGGAGAATTACAGTACGTGTCTTTATTCTTAACAGTTTTTTCCCTGCTACTACTTCTTATTCATTACTTTCAACTTCCTTGAGGCAGGCTTGATTTTTTTGCTATTTCCCTAAACACTGAGAGCTCCCAGTCTGAGGCAACAGGTTCTTTACAAGTGGTTCTAAGGTAACAGCGGTCAAAAAGTGCTGTTTTGAAACAAAACAATCCATGTGTTTTCAACAACTGCTTCTCCATTCCCACAAAGTGCCCGAAACCTTACATTCCTTGCAGCACAGATCATCTTAAGGTCAGTCTGCTGCTCTACAGCAAGATCTCAGCTTTTAGCAAGGGAACTGCCTCTCCCTCCAGCAATCCCAGGCAGAGTGGAACTGGCAGTTTTATGCCTTTCTGTAGCAACAATTTTATTTCAAATATTCATATGCATTATGCCCTGCACAGGAAGGGAGCCCAACTCTATAGGAAGCCTAGTAACGTGCTCCATTGGGGGAGGTGACAAAGAGATGACAACAGCAAGAAGTGTCTGGCTGATTCAAGGACAGGTACCAGTAAGCACCACCCTGACTAGAATGTTTAGTCTTCTGATGACATGGAGACAACACATCTGCCCATTCTTGGAAAGTATATAAAAAATACATTTAGCAGTCTCCCTACCATACTCATAAGAATAGCATTTTTAAAGAAAAAGCAACATAGATACAGATGCTACAAGTGAAATCCAGATTGCCCTTTTTGCACCAAGAGAACCCACATTAGTAAATGAGAAGCAGGATTTCACTCTGTAGTTTTGATACTGCCCTCATCAGTAACACGACTGTGGCTTTACAACGTACAAAATGTCAATCCAGTAAAATATTAAGAATGCAAGTCATCAAAATACAAAAAAAAAAAGTTACATTATGATTAATTAAAATGATGTTAAGTAAAAACAGTAGCATCTTATACAGCAATTTGTTTACTCATGTTGAAGATTCCCACACTTTACTGCACTCATGTGCACACATCCCAGCACAGGGTACTGTGCTCGTTCAAATGCATGAGCAAAACTTGCTGGAGTCTTCAAAAATGACCATCTGCTACATGCACCACATTTTGGTACCTCTGTATAGATGCTCTAGGTATGCACCACCGTTTCAATATTCAGTTCTTTATCCATTAACCTGGCCAGACCATCTGGACACCTTAATGAATCTATTAATGAATATCAACCCTCTAATCAGCACATGAAATCTCATAGGTACTCACCCTGCAAACTGGGCACTGCCAGTGACTACTGCTGTCTCTAAGCCTGAACTCATCAGACAAACACTTGGAATGATACACACGAAAACACAGGTCACATATCAACACCTCTCCAGGCAAATGGCATTCAAAACAATACCAGTCATGATTTTCTGTTTCCCAGTCCTACAAAAAATACAAAATATTTTGGTATGACATTCTGTCAAAATCTGCAGGAACTAAGAACAAAATTGATATGTCTTGAAATCCAGCAGCAATTAGACATTATAAACATTTTAAGAAGTGTATAATGTTTAAAAAACAGGGGAAAACCTACGTGCTTAAAGATCTTCATCAATTTAATACACACTAACTCCAATAGAATATGAATGCCAAGTTTTAGTTTTTTCAAGTGTCTGATTAGTTACAATTTCAAATATGAGCTCTGTCCACAATGAAAAGTGGGTTTGTTTTCTACCTTTGTGTAAAACATCTGTTGACTTCTCTGTATTAGACTGCAAACAAAAGTTTGTGCACCTCAACAGACCATACCTATTTTCTTGCACTACTTCCTTTAGTTTGATTGTTACAGTGTATTTTCAACTGTAATTTTCTGAAGGGTGGTCCCTTCCAGTCTTTGCTCTCTTAAAACTGGCAACTTTTCAGCATCAAAGTGTTGAGTTACAAGAAATAAATGAAATCATGAACCAATTACTGCAAGAAATGTTTCTTCTAAGCAATCCCAATGCAATTCAAAAATATAAAATGTTTCACTTGCCGTGCTCAATAGCACCGGGCTCATTCCTGAAACGTTCTACGGAAGACAAAGGATATGGTTCTGCTGATGCACAGATGTCTTTAATATACTCTTCCTTGAAAATTCACCCCCAACGGCCAAATTCTGACCCTTGAAACATGTGCACAAGCTTTGCTGAAATAAATGAGAGCAGCATGCATATAATTTGGAGGCAGAATTTTGCTCTAGGAATCTGTATTTCTAAAACCAAGCAGAATTGCCAGTGGCCACTGTTAAATGTTTATGTTTGTTATCTCAGATGCCACACTTTTCTCTACACTTAGAAGACAAAATAGCTGTCATATCTCAAATAAGACTCCCAATGCCTTTTCATGTCAAATGTCACTTTTCAATGGGTTCAGATCTCGGAAAAAATTACTCCTATTCTTCAATACATTATCTTGATAAAAATCTGATCAAACTATTTTAATGTCATGTTGTAAAGGTGGAGCCAGCAATTCCCACTGACTGCCAGAATGGGCATTTGTCTGATTTTCATTTTTCTGTGCCTAGGAACTACAGTCACTTCAGTCCTTGTGTGAAAGGTCTCCTCCAGTGGAGCAGTGTGAGAGGTGCCACACACAAGTGGCACTTCCAGTCCCTTAAGCTGAAGAGCAGAAGTGTTGTGTACACAATTCATCTGACCAGAGCCCCCATGGACATAAGAGACTTTGGGACAGCCCCAACCCAGACTGCTTGCACTAAAGTTTATGTACCATGAATGTTGGATTGCAGGGGCAACAAGTTTAGGGGGGAAAAAACCACCCTAACAACCCTTAACCAGTGATTTTTTAACTCAGAACTTTGCCCTCCTTTGTTGAGCATATTAACAGTGTAACTTGACCTTTTATTGTTTCTCTTCATCTCATTTTATTGGTAAATTCTGTATCTCTGAAAATGGCATAACACCACCAATTTGGCTACAAAGAACACATTCTTGTGTCACCAAATCTTTCCCCTTCCAAAGTCCAGTTGCTGTGTGCTTTGGGAGCCCTTTCTTTAGGATATTTTGGAAACAACTAAAGATACTGCATTGTTGGTGTACTTGATTTGCCTGCAGACTGCGAAGAATCAGGATAAAGTAGTGCTTTGTATTTCTTTCACATTAACTGCAATGCATATCTTGTTTATGAAATGGAAAAAAACCAAAACAAAACAAAAAAACAGGTGGCAGTAAAGGGCCAATTAAGCAAGAAAAATAATCGGTTTTGGTTGAATATCTATTTAGATAAAAATTAAACTGAGAAGACCCCCAAGAGGTCCTGCAGTTTCACCATGGAATCAGGATTCCAGGATTCTTAATTTTTAGTTGTACTGGTTACGGATTCATATCTCCCAGATATTCCATTGTTAAGAAATATGCTGGCAAAGAGATGTGGAATTTCATAAACATACGGAAATATATTTGCTGGCAAGAAAAATCATACACTTAAGCCAGAAAGCATGACGTTAAATAAAACACCAGAAGAAGCTTCCTTCAGCATTCACACTGTACAGTTTTGAAAAATAATTATTTCTAAAGACAAGGTTTTTCACAGAAAAAAGATTTTTGTTTAATGCAGTATATTTAGTGCATAAGTATACATGAAACATTCATTTGTGCAGTATATTTGAAAAGCTAATAAAAACCAACAAAAAAGGTACATAACCCTTGTGGACAACTGCCCTATTGACTTCAATAGCGAGGTCAGAGGCATCAATTTCCCTCCAACAGCAATGAAATGCTGGTTATTGCTTCTCTCGCTTTACCTAGGTGTGAACGGGAGGGGAATGTGCTCCCAGCACATTTTTTTAAAATTTATTTAATTTTTTTTTACATGCAGGAAACGGGATTAGCTCAGGCCTCCGCAGCTCTGCTGCAGCGCCCGGGGTCGGGCAGGTCAGGGCGCTCCGGCCGGCGCGGCCAGGCTGCAGCTCCCGCAGCCGCCGCCAGGTGTCGCCGGGCGCTCCCGAAAGCGGGGCCAGCGCCCGCGGCTGCGGCTCGGGCCGGGGGTGACACGGGTGGCGGTGGCGGCTACGAGAGAGAACTAAGCTATCCTAATGGAAGACAGAAACGTAATAGAAAATATGACAGAATTCAAAACCACATAGTGCAAAAATTGTTCACCTTGTTTTTTGCTGCTGTCTGGGAAAAAGGCTGCATACCGTAGGCCTTTCAAAATAAAAACAAAACAAACTTTGTATCTATACTGTAAGCCATCTGATTATCAGGATATACACAAGGCTAGAAAGAATTCATGCACAGTGACCAGGAAATCAATCTGTTAGTTCTAACTTCTGGTTGCATACATTTCCTCCTGCATTCCTGGAATGCTACCTAACACTTTCACCACATTTTACTTCTTTAAAATATCCCATGTACTTATATGATTAAAAGAACCCGACACCCATCATCTTCCCCATATACATACCCACCACCAGGCCAATTTAAAAATCGTCAAGAATATTAATGATTGTTAATTAATGCACTCTCTTTGATACATAAACCTTCTCCGGGCATCTCAAAAAGATCCTTCTAACGTAATTTACTGCAAAGGGAGTGGCCCCACCAAAATCAAAGCAACACCTTTGCTGCACATTATCAAAGGTTAGGCTATCACTTTACGGATGAAACTCACAGTCCTTATTTGTGTATAAAAGGTGACACATTTTCCCAGGGCCACGCGGACTGAAGGAGGCCCCCGGTTTGCCAATATCCCGCTTTCCTGCAGGGCAGGGAAGGGTCGCGGTGCCGGCAGGCGGGGGAATCCTGTGGCGGCAGCGCGGGCTGCCCGAGCGGCCCCGGCCCCGGCCCCGGGAGGGAGCGGAGCGGGCAGCAGGGCTGCGAGGCTGATCCGGCAGGAGCCCTTCCCCCTGCGTGCTGCCCGCCCGCACCCGGAGAGCTGTGCCTCAGCAGGGCAGCGAATGTGTTCGGGGGACCGCGTGTCACAGCCAGAGAGCCACGCTCTGTTAAGCAGAGCGGGATCTTGCAATCATATGGGTCACGTGTGGTCACTTGTTCTTTATATTCAAATAGGTCAAACATTATATCATAAAGGTCACTTTGCACTGACATAAATAGTTTGGATTTCTCAGCGACATGAGTGAAACGCTGCAACAATTTCAAAAATACAGCTTAATTTATGACGGGCACGTAGCTTACTTTTTTTGTGATTTGTCTTAAGTAGGCTGTCTTAAAGCAAATACATACATTTATTCTGGAAGTACAGAAAAATAACATGGGACAGAAAGTGTCAGGCTATCCAGAACATTTGACAATTTAAATACAGATAAACCCAACAGAAAGGAATGAATCATCATGTCGTAGCCTTTACTGTAAAATAAAATACATAGTTGTTGTCAAGGAAAGAATAATTTTAGTGCACAAAGAAAATGTCCATTATAATGCAAATGTACATGGAAAAGAAATGCTTACTCATTAGTAATGGAGATTTACTTAGCTGTAATTGAAATAGGGAATCTGTATGTTGGAGAATGTGACATCCTGCTGTACAATTAGCATACCATTAAGTAGGAGATGTGAAGCACATACTGACAGTAAAATTAACAATAACTTAGAGGTCACAATTGTAACTATTAGGTCACTTCCATACCACAGCAAGTCCATAATTATTGTAAAAAAAATAAGATGTTAAAACAAGTAATAAATTTTCATTTTCATATAAATTATATGTAGATATAGCACATGAAAACTGTATAACCTCCTTTCTTAGACTTCATCTAAAAGGACCACTTTGCCTTTTTTATAATTCACATTCCATTAACATAGCTCATTTCTTACCTGTTAATCTGTTTTCTCCAAGTCCCTTAATGGTAGCCCAGATACTCGGTATTAAGTCACTCTACTATCAGGTGGAGAGAGGAAAAGGGAGGGGAAAAAAGCAAAACTCTATTCATGAAACTCCCCTTTATGGGGCTTTGCTGGTTTCACACTGTTGCACTAGATTTCCCAAACAATCCAAATTATGGATATCCTTTGGACCCAACCAGTAAGCTAAAAAATAAAAAGGGGTCACATAGATGGCAAAAACAGTTATAAGTCAGTTACCTCTTTGGCGCAATCATGTTTATTTATGCACAGTATACATACAGTTCTGTTGTCCTAAATTCAATATGATGCAAATGAAGGAAAGCATTTTCCATGGTTCCCAGCATTTCCTGTGTGGCACTTGTCCCATAGCACTCTTTGAACCTTTGTTTTCCCCAGGTGTTCTGTTTTAAGTGCTTCTCCAGAGTTTCTTTCAGGTGTGCACTGCTGTGGTGCTCCTCTCTCTCTCTCCCCTACACTCTCACACACAGAGCTCCTTCCAGACCACCAGATTTTCATTCAGACCCACCTGTGCACAAACCCAGTGTCAGCCCTGCAGGGTGTCTGTGCTTTAACAGTCCCTAGAGCTCCAGCTGTCCAGCAGGTAAGAAACTCAGAGCAGTTTTTCACTAGTCTAAAGGAAGAGTATTAGCAGATGCACAGTAGATTTCACCTACTGTGTCTTGTCACACTTTTGGTCTGTCACCGTGGTGGAATCTAGAAAGGCAACAAGATCCATGCCAACAAGCAGAAAGAAGTAATTTACAAAATATAAATTATTTTTAAATAGTAGTATTTGCATGCTACATTTATTTCAAGACATTTTCAAATCACCAGCCTAAAATTTTAGTGTAATCTTTCCCTGACTATTTCATAACCCTTTAAAAAACTGAAAAGAATTTCAATAAATGAGTTCTTACTATTTCTCAGATTCCTATTTCTTTAACATGTAATGAAATAGGCCATGCCCAATTTAAAGATGTAATTTCTGAGGCAAATGTTCTGGATTCTGATATTTTAGGATTTGGGAACAGCCAAAAGGAACACTTCCTTCTCTTCTCCTCACCTCTATCAGCTTTAACATCAGAATTCTTTACATGTTTCCACCTTCAACTAAGAGATAAGCTTTTAAAATCTTGGGTTCTGCTGTTTAGGTTTCTTTGCTGGCCTTCAGTAACTCTTCACTGGAACCCAACAAAATTGACTACCAGTCCATATTAAGTAGAAAGATACATTGAAATAAACACTTCTCACAAGAATGATGCATTGCTCTTTTCAGATCTTTGATTTTGCTTAGGTTTTGCAACAAGCATCCATCATAATCTGCTGGTGGGAAGTAACTCCTATCTTCTCTACTTAATCTTTCATATTTCAAACTTTCTGCTGTAAATTAAAAGCCTTTATTATAATAACAAGTGGTGGTACTGCATTCTAGCACGGCTGTATCTACCATTTCATTAGTGTTCTCTGGTATCTGAGGCCTCTCCTTAAGAGGACTCAGAGTATGCTGTAGGAACCTATGCCCCCACTTACATTAAACAAAGAAGCATCTATTTCTGTCTAAACACATTTTCCATTCCTAATCAATCAGTTCCTTTCTGTCTTTTTCAGGCAGCATCTGCTCCATCAAAGCTTTCTCAATTAGACATGAGCTTTACTAAAGGTAATTGCTAAAACCTTGCAGTACATTTTGCACTCTTTATGACTCACGAATATAAGGAACCATGGTGGGGGTGCACTACCTATGGGACTTCTGTCCTCCAGTATAAAACCTGAAGGAAATTATTCTAACTTGTACATCTGCTGTAAATAGCTACTGCCCACCTCATTTGTCTGTTCTGTACTTCTCTCAAGGTGTAAATATCAGAATCTGTGCTCCATACAAAAGGCAGCCTGAAACAGGCTCAGACAGGAGCAGTTGTTAACAGTCCTCATGAACTGTGGAAATGCCAAACCAGCATTTAGCTCAGCTTTCAAAGGTCTCCCTTTGCCCATCTATCCACTGCTTCTGCAATTCTGTTCAACTTCCAAGTAACTGCTCTGTAGTAAGAGGAGTTTTACAAAATGGGGCTGATTATCTGTAGATCTGCACAGATTGGAGCCTTACTCCTTTTTTTATTTTTTTTCAGCGAGTGCAAGTGCATGTGGCACATGCACACTGGCCTCTATTTTAAACAGGCTGTATCTCCTTGGGTACAGTAGCTGGTAAGAAACCTCCAGCTTCTCAGGGGTCTCTGGCAGTTGCACTGGTTTCCACTCAGACACCAGCATGCACCAAGTACTACCTGGGTCGAACAATCATCATGTGTCATGGAACACCATTCCTGGTATTTTTTCAAAAGCAGCAGGGACACTGTGTATGTTTTTCACCAGAGGCCTTACCCTGCTGTGAGGGCAGTCTTCCCACTGCCCTTTGGGTCAGTCTGCTCTTCATGCCACATCCCTGGCTCCATCTATTCCTTAGCAAGCACGAATTCTCCTGTAGACTTGCCTTCAGTAGCCTACTGAATCTGCTTTCATCTTTTCATCAGAACAATGATGAAAAGGTTAGGCTTCAAATTGAGGAAGGTGTGATTAATTCCTTGGTGGCTCAGAGGACTTACTCCATCTTTGCAGCAAATAAGTGGTGAGTTAGCTGTTTAATAAAGTATTTGCCTTTCATCATTGCTGTAAAGGATCCATATTTGATCAGGACGATTGCTTTCCAGTGATAAAAGTTTCTTAGATCATCACTTGTTTTACATTTAATGCTAGAGCAATGCTTTAGGGTAAATTCAGCATCAAAATAAGCTTATTTTCTCCCCTGCAGTTCTCCTGTATCTATGTGTTTACTAGATATATTTTTTCCTGTTTTGCATCTATGTTTTTCCTACTGCTTTTGCTCATCAAAAGTGTTCAGCAAATAAATAAGCATCCATCTCTCTTTCAAAGCCAAAAAGACTTCAGCAACTAGAAACCCTTTGTGAAAATTGTTTCACTTTATCTTCTGCTTCTGTTTCTAGAAAACTACCACAGCAGGTAGCTACAATGTGTGCTTTTACAGACAGAATAATCTATCCATTCAGATACGCTGCCTTTATAGATCCTTTCCTTCGATGACCTGGGCTTTATCTTTAAAATGGATTTCCATAAACTGACTCTGCAGGACACTCTGTAGATATTCATTATTCGTATTTTATCAGAAAGAAATCCAAAGTAATTATGAATTCATATGTCCTCAAAACTACCTAGGCATCTTGCTTTATTTCAAGTTTATTTATTTATTTGTTTGTTAATTATAGCCAAGATTTTCAGCATCTCAACAATTAACCAGGATTCCTTGTTTTACATTATTTTTAAATCCTCTCATTTTAGAAACCCTCTCTCTTCTAAAAAGAACGAACACAAAATCATCAGTCAGGGGAGAGACCAATATCGCCTTCTCCACAGTGCATATTAAACACAGACATATTTATAGGCTCGTAACAATCCTTTTCCATTTTCTTCACTGGTAACTGCTTCCTCTTCTGATGCACTGATGCAAGAAGACTCAGGTTCTGCAGAGAATTCCACGGCCTCTCAGAACACTTTTGGCTTTCTTTCATTGAATTTAATCTGCAAGTCTAAGTTTGTCCAATTAATTTATTGTCAGTTTGTCTTAAAACTCTTCTGTTTCTGGCAGAAACCACTCAAGACTTCTCTGGTTTCCTGCCAAGACAGGTAGATTTTTATTACCCTTCCTACCTTGTAGCTCCGTTCTGGACAATTTGGGGTGATGGACTCCAAAGTATAGAGCCAGTCTCTAGCTCCCAGCACTAAAGAAGTGAGTTTTTTTAAGAAGTGTGGTAGCATGTCAGCAGCCAAACTGACTGCTAAAATCCCTGTCATACTTATCTTCTCAGTCTATGAGCTGTGCTCCTGAAGTAATGAATAAATCTCAATTTCCCTCTGAAAAAGATCATGTTTGGGTAGCAGCAGTGTACATTATTTGAGGTGAGACAATAGAAGTATTCTCCTCCAAGATATTAGAAATAGAACATAATTTCAAATGAAAATGTTTTTTTCTTTCTTCACGTTCCAAGCAAGTTCAAGGTTAATAGAAACTTTCAACTTATCTCCTCAGAAACTGGATTCACTCTGCTATTAATGTCACAATCTTTGACTTAGGTTGAGCCAAGAGGGGGTTTGTATGCTATTTTCATTAGGGAGATAAATCAGTGATGGACTGAAGTATTTATTAGATACAATGCCTTCTATTCCCACATTATGTATGTGAAGGTTTTGTTCCCCTAGAAAGAAGGTGAATCCAGACCAGAAATAAACCATCTCCTGCTTGTAGTTCCAAGTCTTCTTTCAAGAACTGTGCACAAAAGTAGTCTTCCTCCCTTTTCTTTCTTAAAATACATTTACATGGCTTCTCTGGTCTTATTTTGTAGTTATTCTTATTTCTCTAGGTTGATGCTTTAGCACACACAGAAACATTTTATCTGAACCAATAGCAGAACCTCCTACAAAGGTTTCTTAAATCTCTTGTCCATCTGTCCTGTGCTGTAGGTGTGGCTGGTATTGTTTCAGCTGTCAGTGATAGAAAGGCATGAGGACTGCATTTATTGTGAAGGAAGCATGAATATTAATAAGCCCATCAGCTTCAATGAAGTTTCATTCAGTGACCAGCATGACATAATAATAAAAGATTCAAATCAGTTGCCAGAGATACAGAGCATTTTGAACCCACGAAGTTAAGAAAATCAACACTACCAGGTCAGGGTTGGCACAAAAGCAGTGGAAAAACCCCAAGGTGCATATTTTCAGAACAAACTCCTGATAGACTGATCTATGTCATTATTCCACGAGTATAATTTAAGTCCCATGATGGAACCTTTATACAGACTAGTTTGACCAGTTTACTTCAAACCCATAGGTAAATTCTCATTCTTCAAACACCTTTTGAATCAGAAAAGAACATTTCGTGAAATCTGTGAACAGCATTATCAGTATGTCAACTCCAGAACTGTGAGTGAAAGCCTCAAAGAGGAAGACAGCATTACATTGACTGAATTTTTAAAAGTCAAGCTGGCAAAGCTGAGAGAGGCAAGTGAAGATGCTGACAAGGTTGTTTTACCAGTTTAAAAGAAGAAGCATCTCTCAAGTATGCAGTAAGATGGACTCTACTAGTGTCACCTTCAGGGATGTGAAGATCTGTGTGAACTCCCTTTCCAGAGAACAAAAAATAAGGATGAGCAGAGGAGAGGAAAGAAACACTCCTAAACAGATGGGAAGAGAAAAACAAGATTGGAGAAGGAATGCAGAGAATTGTTCACTATTCTTAACCCATCTGGAAACAGGAAGAACCACTGGAACAGCTGTGAGGCCATTCTCATGAGCTGCATGTAAACAGCCTCAATGTAGAGACAGAAGAAGGCCTTGGCTTTAATGCAGAAAGTATTTCTCGTCCGTGAGTTGGGAATTCAGAATTCTAATTTGCTTGTCAAGGACAAAATAGTCTGTGCTTTGACTTGATGATTGAAAACATTTGCTTTTCTGAACTTCCAAAAATCCATTAATTTTTAGTTCATTAATAAGCATAATCACAACTGCATGTTTTGACAATAATTTGTGAGAAAAATAATTGCACTTAACACACGGTGGATTGATTTCATGGCAGTCTTTTGGAAAATTAAGCTCTGAATTATGGGACATTGAAGGATGGAAAGACAGACAGAAAAAAAAGACTCAAAGAGTTTCATAAGTTCATCTTCCTTGAGTGCTCCTCTGTGACCAGGTTGTTATGTGGCCTGACGTCCAGGCCTCCTCATACTCTCCCTGAGGTGTGGAATAAGGGATGGAAGCCAGTTTGAATTTTTTTCTCATGGGATCAATCATTAACTCTTTGCATCAGTGAATCACCAACTGTAAAGAACACTGGTACTTTCACAATAATTAGGAATCTATCTGGAACATTCCAGCCTGGAAGATCCTCGATTTGTTACAACATGTGAGAAATATTAACTAATATGGCATGGGCTGTGTTTGGCTTTGGATCAATGAATTCACACAGGACTTCAGATTAAAGGCAATATGGATGGATAAGGCAAATGGAGAATTTTTTTTGAACACTGAAGGAGATTTTTCTTCATTTGGTGTGACATGTTCTTCCTCTTTGTGCTCTCCAGTTGTAAGAGCTTTCATGATGAAGGCACTGCCTGTCACTATCACTGTTTCATATTATCCTTCTGCTCCTAACTGAAATGAATGGGATGCACATTAAAACCATTCCTCAGCCTAGTTATTTAGAAGCCCCTAGCTTGCTAGCAGGAGCTGGTAGCTATTCAGGCTGATTTTGGGCTGAAGTTTGGTTTCGTCTGGAGTTTTTTTTGGCTTGTTTTTTTTTTTTTTTTTTAATTACTATTTTCATTTAAAGTGTACTTCATGTACAGAAAAGATTCAAACCCTCACAGTAACAGTTCCTAAGCTTTTTACAATTATCTTCATATTTACAGAGACTCAAGATGACATAGCCAGTTCAAAAAACAGCTTCTGGCTACCAATACTGACCTAGCATGGAAAAATCAATATAATTACAAAAGCAATTAAGCATGGCAAGCAAGGAATCAAGCCTTTGCTCAATCTAAAGTAATTGAGATTAACACAAACATAACAGCCAAAAATATTCCTTTCTCATAAACTGATCCTGGTAAAATTGAACCTACAACACATCAAATCACAATAATCACTGGGTGTGTGCCTAAGGTCGCTCAGGTTAACAAAATCACCTTCAAGACTCACAGTGCTGACAGTGGACTACAACAAATGTTAAAATGATGGAAAGACAGACTGATGGATGGGTTATTCAGGCAGCTTTGTGACTGGAAAGTATCTGGAGTCCCTTTGAGCAAGCACCAGTACTTTCTCCATATAAAACACCAGAAAAATCCCCAATAATGAATGAGCACATTAAGAATACATGTGCATGTTGGCAAATAGCACATTCTATTTCTAATGTTTTCTGAAAACAGGCAAGCAAGGACACTGCCCCTCCAAACAGTATGCTCTCCACTAAACTAAAACATCTTTAGAGGGAAGGATTGGAAAAGCAATAATTTACATACAGAGAGGACCAAATGCACAGGAAAATGACTGTAACTAACCCCCAAAGTCAGACTTAACTAGCCAGAAGAATTGCTGGCTTTTTCCACGAGCAATCAATTAAATGATCAGAAAATAGAACTCTGTAAAGGAATAATTTCTTGAAAATATAATCACCTTGTATGTATTTTTCAGTGAAGAAATAGCTCCCATTGCCTTAACTAAGTGTGAAGCCTCACTCTTCACATCTCATTAGAGAATTTGGCCACGATGAGCCATCTTGAAACCACAGCAGTGCTATGGGATATGTTGCAATCAGATGTGAACAATGAACCCGTGTTATGAACACATCTCCATTTTAGAAGAGCACAATACTGTCTGGCTTTATGAACACAGGAAAATTGAAATTATACATTCATAAAGCCTCTCTCTGGGTCACAGCAGTTTTATGACTTTAATCATGAGGAGAAGAATTAGCACATTAAATGCTCAAAATAGCTCAGTGTACACTGGCTGTAGAAAAATGTAAATGAGTAAGACAAACTAACTCTAAAAACTGTATCTACCCCCCCTCCCCCAAAGCTACAGGACATTGGTACTTAAATTCAATTTCTTTCTTTGGGGTTAGACTGAGTACTATTTTACACAGACAAAAGTACATAAAAATCATGGCATAACAGAAAATAGTAATGAATAGGTAAGAAGATTCATTATTATTTTCTTGAAGAACTAAATTTCCTTTCTATCAACCACATTGAAAACACAGTTAACAACACTGATTTTCAAATTCTTTTTCTAAACCCAAAGAGCAAGGAGATTTTTTTAATGCTGATAATAAATAGCACTTTCAAATTCCACAAGTTCTGTGAGAAATAGAAATAAAACGTTTAGAAAGAAAAAAGTAAACTTCCATTACCCGACTTGAGGCCTGACATTTCCCTTGCAAGGCAAGAAGTTTTGTTTTGCAGAGATTTTGTTCAATTGTATAATAATGGCATCAACAAACAGGAAAATGCAAAATTCCTAACTAAAATCCTGAATAAAAATGGAAAATAAATTATAATCTCATTTATTTTGTGTCAAATGCATTAATCATCTGCAAAATAAGAAAGCCTGTAAGATGAGAACACATTTTGAAAATGTGCAAAACATCTGGAGATGAGCAAACAAAATGAATACCTGCACATGCCCTGGAAGTATAATATTTGCAGCAAATTTCTTGTATAGGTACCAACGCTTAAATATCAGTTGGAATACAGTACATTTTGCTACCAACTCCCCATTTTAAGTTTAGTAACTTATACAAAAATATTTCTCCCACGTGTATCTGACAGAAAAAGAGAATAATTTTATACTCTTAAATCTGATCATTTTTTTTTCCCAGTTTTTCTGAACATTCATTTTCATGAGCCATCCCTTTTGAAAGGGCCTCCTGATGCCCTCAAACTGTTCTGTCTTTGCATCTCAGCTTGTTCTTTTGTATGAAATTACTAAATACATGAGATTTTGCTTAATTTTTTTTTACCACAGCTTCAACATACTGCTAGAACAAGGAGAGCAAAGTAGAATAATTTTTTCAACACATTCTTCTGAAGGCCAAGAGTAACCCTATCAAAGATCATGTCCTTACTGCACAAATCTATCATTATGTCCATCTATTGGATAGGGCAAATGTTTGGAAAACTCTAAACAAGCACCATAGATTATCAAATGAATCTTTTCCAAATAGAGCTGTGTTTTCATAGTCTGTATACTTTCAGTGATTGTCACTATTTAGCAATCAGTCTGTAGTCACCATCAAAACCAGCACTTTCATGTCCTGTGGCATCCTCTAGTCAGGCACCTCCTACAGTAACAGACAAAGGTGCTCAGCAGTTCTGTGGCCAAGGCCAGTAATTTACTGACTTGCTAAAATTCAGATCCAAACCTTCAAAAGTGTAAAAAACACACCAACCAAATCCTCAAATAAAAAATGGGGGGAGGGATGATAAGAATGTGTCCCCTTACTATCTCCTTGGAACAGCCTGTTTACTGACTTCCACTGTGGTGCCAGGAAACAAGCTAAAATCCAAAAGCATTCCTGTACTGTCAGTGAGTGGTGGATTGGTTCTTAAGTCCTTCTCTTTCCCATTATGAGCTTTCCAAGTTCCACTAATACCAGTCAAACCAAACTGGATAATTAAGAGCTAAAATTTGATGAGCCTGCAATTCCTATTTCAACATTAATAACCCTACTTCATAGAGTTCTGTCTCCTCCAAGTGCACCTCCAAAAAGGATTCTGTGTTTGTCCTCACTGAAATGTAACTTGAGCTCGTGGTTCTACAGTCATTAGTACCAGATTTGAGCAGTGCTGAATTACAAAGAACTATAAACTACCTCTTGATCAAGTGCAGACAAAGCATCTGTAAAACTATCCAGTGTGTCCAGAGCAGAGAACACACCAAACTTCATGGGTTTGCACCAATTGTCAGGGAATGGAATATACTTGATCTGATGTCGAGTGATGACAGTGACACTTTGTTAGTCATTAAAACTTTCTGCATAAAAGAACAAAGAGAATGACTTTATACCAAGTCAATGTGTTTTGCTCCATCTGTCTGCAGCATTTTGATTCAGTACTAGGATGCAAAAGTTGGAGTTTGGGTACTATTGAAACACGGCCTAGATCAGAAGCTGATTCTTATTTTTTCACAAAACTTAAGTCACATGTGGTGTTCTAAACTACTGAGATGGCCACCACACACATGGTCACAGCCCAATGTGTCAGTGCTTAGCAGTCATGCTGAAAATACAGTCAATGCTTCTAACTAAAGGGTTATTCATAATGTGACTTAAACAGCATCTTCAGTCAAATCAAAGACAATGCTTTCTGCTCAGAGATAAAATAATTGCACAATTCTAATGACTCGCTGGGAATTCACAGGCTGGTTATCTTTCAAGTTTTGTTAAACAAATGTTGCTAATAAGCAGCAGGAACATTATTTGAATGACTATATAAGAAATGGCCATCATGAGGCATTTTGGTTATTTTTTGTCTTTTTTTCCTTTCTCTTAGCAATAGAGGAAACAAACATACAGAATACTTGAGATAACCACAGATCTCAGGCTTTATGTCTTGTTGAGTCTACACAGTTAATCTCACCTCTAAACAGATAAAACTGACATAAGAAATACCTAAAAGAACTAAGCTGGAGTTTTGAAATGTCTCCTCCCAGGGAGAATAGTAACATACCCTTTAAAGGCTCCCTTGAGGGTTTCTAATGAAATTAGAATGAGAATCTTAACAGTGACATAATATACATTAAACACATATTTCAATACTTTAAATTAGTGTAAGTGGAATAATTTTGACCATAATGTGTTCTGTTATGGATACTGCTTGTTTCCACAAAACAAAAGATAATACACTGTTTCACTTTCAGGATCTTACTAATAACTGCCATATTGCTATGAGTGCTTTCATGGTTTTTAGAGCTTTTCTGGGTTTCCTCAAAATTTAAGGCATTAGCTATGTCTGACACAACGCTGACCCTTCTATCAGTATTTAATGCCATTTATATTCCAAAGCACCAGTTTCTAGTTCAAGTACTTTAAAGCCTTGCTGAACTTTTTTTTTTTTTCTTTTTAATTAGGAAAATGTGGTCTTGTGAATACAGAGATCAGGCTTTTGAACAAGGCAAAGCAAGCTTTTTCCTAGTTCATGTGACAATTCTCACTTTGTGAGTGCATTCCATCTCAGCTATGGACAATACCAAAAACATGCTTTTCTTCCCTTCACATAACTTTCAACCTATTTAACTCAATTTTAATATTTATGTTACACATCCAGTGGAACAAAAAACACTTGGATGCCTGTAGCTAATTTGTTAAGAAAATCCCTCTGAATT
Organism: Climacteris rufus; assembly: GCA_013398175.1. NCBI lineage: Eukaryota > Metazoa > Chordata > Aves > Passeriformes > Climacteridae > Climacteris > Climacteris rufus. Next base: position 1,481,100 of record VZRZ01007791.1, on the reverse strand, counting down.
GAATGCCCTGTGTATCTGTAAACACAACTTTTAATGTGTGTTTGCATACAATTGTACAATTTCTTGTTGCACTTCTGAAAGGGAGTTCTTCGTCAGATTCAGATGAAAGCAAGATTAATTAAAGTTCTTGACTTTTTATTTTTAAACACACCATCTTTGGGATTTGAGAACATCTGAGGATTTCAAGTAATACCAATAACATTTACTGTCTTCCTGTACAACTGTAGAAGAGAATACTACATTAAAGTGAGGGATAACTGAGCAAAGGACTTTGCCAGTTTTTCACAGCAGGAAACTCAGAATTCAAGAAGAAAGAGCTTCTATGGAATAGAAAAGGTTAAAAAACTTTAAGAGTGCATTATTTCCCTGTTCACAAGCACCAACACAGAATCTATAAATAGCTTCAAATACAAATTAAAACAAGTTTCATGCTAAGATATCAGAAATGGTGATTTATTTTCTCAAAGACTTTATACTCACAATCTCATCTCCTGGCAACCAATATCCTTCTTGTTCAATACCAGCTTTTGACCCTTTACACCCCACCGTCAGGGTTTCCACAATGAGACCATCCTTGACCGCTAAACTCAGCTGACGTGTGGTTTCTTTAGGATGCATACCATGGACTCGAGACATATACCTGCACACAAAGCACAAAAGTCTTTTAGTGTCAGTTTAAAATCACAAAATGTGTCAGCAACATATACACATTTTCAAATTAGTTAAAAAAATACACAATCTAAGTTTTCGATTGTTTTTAACATTCGAAATTTATATGATTTCCTCCTTTACTTCAAATAATCTTTTCATCCTCTTGCAGCTATCATGTACACACTTAGACAAGTAGAAGCACAGTAATCTAAAAAAAAAATCCCCAAATTCATATGCACACTGCTTGGGCTTGTCTCTGCCACATCCATTTGTGCCCTTTAAATTAATTTAAACTTGCATTTCTCTAACACTTCTATAGCATACATATTATAGAATGTACCAATGGATAGTTGTGATGCTTGTGTGTACAACACATTTATAAAGAATGTGAACTTTATCTATCACATATGAAACTCCAACAGCTAAAGTTACTGTATGAAGTGGTTTTTCTCCTGAGCTAACCACAACGATCACACTGAGACAAAACTGTCACCATCTCTTGAAGAGAAAAAAAACATATGTAGCCTTAACTATGTATATACATGAGATTCAGCTGTTTAATGTTGACCTTTACCAAGTATAATTTACTTCTGGCCAACACCAAATATTAACTTGGAGTAAACAACATAAAATTACCTTCTCTCAAACAAAAATGACCTCTCTGCTTTAAGATCATTACAATCCAGATTTTTTAACAAAATTCTGAGACATATCTATAAGTTGCTGCACATGGAGAAGCAAAGAGAGCTGCAATTGCATGCAATCAGCAGATAAGTGACTTGGAACCAATTATTTAGTGGACAATATTTTCCTAGTTATAGCTCTATTAAAGTTACAGAGCCAACTGAATTTCTCTCCATTTTTGTTTCTCCACATACTCTGTCTTTACCTGTTTCCTAAGACAGAAATCTGTAATTTGCCTGCTTTAAGACAAAGCTGTCAGCTAGAGCATCCTCTCCTTCATGCTTCACAATGAATTCCAGCAACCATGATTCCTTTGTGACTGTCATCACAAACACCTTCACAAAAAAAGTAATTATGATCACGAGCAAACTTGAAGAAAATTTATTTTAAAACAGTAGCATTGCATTAAAAAGAGAGCTACATCAATTCTATTTTTGTTTTTTTTTAGTAACATGGCTGACAGGAATTTTTAATGCCTTAGAAGTTATAAACTTAAAACAAGGAGTGAAGACCACTCCAATAGTGAAGTCTCCAATCAACCCCTCTCTTTGAAGACATTTGCCTTTCAAACTTCTTACTGTTTTGGATGCATGAAGGTCTTTTCCTTTCCTGCTTTCTCTCTCAAGCTTTTGCTGGAACTGGTTTATGCTAATCCTATTGTTTTGCTCTAAAGGAAATGTATATAAATGTATATAAAATCATACAGTAGATTTCTGACTGAGTGGAAGTATATATTTGTGTAGTACATGATATAATAATCAGAGCAGCACAGGACATTTATAAATTTCTGCTTGGTATTAGCAGGATCTTTTTTTGTTTGTTTGCTTTTTAGGATAAAAACTCTTAGAGGGAGATGCTGCCATTTACTATATTTTACAATGTCTACCACAACAAGGTCCAAGTCTGATTGGGAGTGTGCAAGCTTACACAAAAAAGTAAGTAATAATGAATGTAATTAAAGAACAAAATTCTGTGCAAGTCTGTGATCCATGCTAATATGTATGAATCTTCTGGTGGTTTGCAAATAGGGTCAAAGGCCAAAATCAGAAGATAAGGCACTTCTGTTCTGTATCACCTTGGGTGGAGGCTCATCTGCCCAACCTGATCCCTCTCTACTTCCACAGAAACCAAAACTCAACGTGAAAACCTGTTCAAGTGAGGTTAAACACCACAAATGAGTTTTCCAAATTCTCCAGGTTCCAAGGTCTTCAACAGGCAAAGACTCAAATCTATTTACTTCACTTTCAAACAGAGTGCAAGTGAACACCACTACCCTGAGGAAGGGCTGAAGATTTAAACCCCCATGAAAACAACTCATTTGCTTATTTAATCATATTACACATATTTCATGTGTGTGTGCACATATGCACATATTTATGCAAACACGACTAGCTTTTTTAAGTGTAAATTATCTTTCTCAATATTTGCTAATGTTACTGGTTTTTCACCAATTTCCATTTTTAACTCTGTACTAACAACCTCCCTGACAGAGCCACAGCATTCATGTTGTCTGCAATTTATTCAAGTCTTTAATAGGTCTCAAAATACAGAGCATAAACTAACTATCATTCTTCCCATTTTACTGACAGAACAAATCAGGCTCTGAGCAAGGAAGTGATTTCCCTACATTTGTATGGTGGGCTGCTATAGGTCTGAGGATAGAAATCAAGTATTAATCCAGTGCTATGATCTCCAGTGTATTCTGCTGAAGAATCCATCTATTTTGCACTGCATCATCCCTAGTTGCAGAAACACAGTCCAACCAAATACTTAAATGTAAGCCACAGGTTTTGTGATTTCTCACTCGTATCTCTGAACAGAACAGATATATAATACAAACCAAAAAGGCTTAAACCAACTCTAATCAGCTAAAAGGTTTAATCTGCCTATTTCTACTGCGGCAGGTTGTGCACTAGTGAAAAGGAGCACAAGGCTCAGAATTGCCCATTTCTCAATCCAGTCTGTGTTCTCAACCAGAGTGAAAGTACTGCTACCAACTAAACTATCTCCCCATTTTCTCCAGCTGTACATTGGGAGCAATAAATCCCCAGTGGCTTTTTGAAGAATACTTTAGTCAATGTTCAGACTGTGCAGTCTGGAGAGCCACAAGGGCTATGTTTTCTATTTTTAAAATAAAATGTTACCAGCCTTCCTAGGAGAGCACACGCGTGTAGAAAATAGTTTTACTTCAAAGAGTAGAACTGCTGTTAGAAAAGTGCACCCTCCCCCAAATTTTTACTTTATTAAACCTGTGAAGAATACATAGCTAGATATTCACAAAGACTGTAAAACAACACTGCAGGGTTTGGATGAAATCCTGTATTGTTTCTTTTTGGCCAGGAGAGCAGGTAAATGAAGAAGTGATTAAGGCACAGGATTCAAACCAGAAAAGATAGTTCCAGTTCCTTAATCATGAAATGTGAAAAACCATCATGATGTGAAAAATGCTGAAAACACAAAATAAGTTAAAATTCAGCTCAGAGACAAAAAGCATGATGTTTGGAGTCCTAACTACCACATCAGCCTCGTTACTGGGTCAGGAAAAAACAATATTGAAACGCCTTTGTGCAGAAGTGACACCACTAATCCAGGGAGTGCAAGTCTTTTCCTGGCACTGCATGCACTGAAGCATCTGGCACCACCAAGTTAAAAAACAAGTAAGGGAGATAAAGCAATCCCTGACTGCTGCTTTCAACAGAGGCTGATTAGCCTTACCTTGGAGACAGGGAGTTGAAGGAATACTGGGTTGTTATGCTCTTGCCCAGTCCTCCATATCAACAGATTTGGGAGTGTAATACAACCCAGCCACAAGAAGTAAAGCAAATACACTCAGATGAGTGAGAATAAGGCATGGAGACAAAGTAAAATCCCCTAAATCAGCAAACCAGCCCTAATCAGATAGGGGGGCTGAAGCAACCATTTCAAAATACAATTTAACTGTGCTAATCCCTACTATATAAAATGATGGTGTGTCTGATGAAAAGTGGAGGTTAGGACTGATAATCTGCATGTTAAATTCAAAATCTCACCAAATGAGGCTGCTTGTCTGCAGAATACAGAAGCAACTGAACTGCTGCTGAATATCAAGAGTATTTAGAGGTCAGTATTTTCTCCATTTACAAACTGGCAGGGCAAACCTCCTTCACATTAGCATAGAAGAACCTAACAAATCTAGCAAAATTACAGTTTTTGTAATCAACTTCTAAAAGCCTAGTAATGCCTGTTTTCAATTCTTGCAACACCACTTGGAAAGCAAAGGATAAGGATCTTTTTAGCATGTAGTTTGTTCAGTAACAAGGTTGAGCAAACCTCATTGTCATACCATCAAATGTGTATTTAAATGTGCTGACCTTCAGAAACAAGATACCACCAACAGAATCAGGTAGATGCTCATGTGCACATAATGTATGTGTGCATCTGTCTGACAGCAAAAGAGAAACTTTAGGGGAGAATCATAGAACATAATCATTCATAGATTCATAGATTGTATATGTATGTGATGCTCATCTGGATTTAGCACACAAAATACCAATCAGAGAAATGTGAAACAATAATTTCAAACTTCTTTGGGACTGCAGATGAACAGTAGTCAGGTATAAATAACAGTAAAATAACACCATATTCTTCTGTTTATATACTTTATGATTGTTACCCATCCTAAAATCTTGACCACCTCTCTGGCAGCACAGGGACAACCAAGGGTTCAACTCATGTTGAGGGGGAACTCCAGCAGTTCTCACAGTGCCCACACAGCCATTGCTGCACACCCCACCTGAGCCACACTGAATGATGGGGAGGGACAATAGGCAGGGAAACCTGGGACAGGCCTTTCCAGACTTTCCTTCACAGCAGCAAAAGCTCCTGTAACTCATGCACTATGAATTGACAACTCGATCTTGCCTTTGCTAAACAAAGTGGACCACAGGAGTACCCGCTCCACCTCTAAATCACCTGCCTGCCCAATATACAGGACATTACAGAAGCACCCAAGTCAGCACATCACCAATTCACTCTCAAAATTACAAAATAATTTTCTCAAACTAGTCAGAGTCCATGACATCTTTCTATTTAAAACCTACATCTATTAACGTGCTCCACAGCACACCTTAAAACTCAAGAAAAAATTTGGTTTGATCTAAGGGGTGTGGAGGAAGCAGACTCTAAGTCTGTGATCACCATGGGAGCAAAACAGACACAGAAGTAGCCAGCACTTGCAGGGGGATCAGATGGTGAACTTTTAACCTACAGCTGTCAACACAGCTCACAACTCTTCCTTGGTGCTGTGCAAGACACAGCATGAAGCTAAACCCTGTCCCAAAGAGTTTAATCTATATGGCTACAAAATAGTGCACGTAAAATAGCTAACTCTGCTCCCAAAGAGTCCTCTGAAGGCAATTGTGGTCTA